>OX638373.1:18618718-18723945 GCA_951812925.1 Calliopum simillimum | reverse complement strand
CTAAAATGGGAGGTGCCACTCCCTCCGAATTCACCCAGGTTTTTCTCAGAGTTTGCTTTTACAGTTCTTACTAAGAAGTGAAATTTGGTTGGATTATCTGAAAAAATTTTTCAGAATAACGTTTTGAAGCTTTTGCTTATATGGGAGGAGCCACGCCCTCTTGTCCGATTTTGTCCAGTTTTTGCTTAAAGCTTGCATTTATAGTTTTTAGTGTCTGAGTCAAATTTAGTTCGATTATCTCTAAAAACGCTTTCAGTACAGCGCTTTGAAGCTTTTCTTATATGAGAGGTGCCTCGCCCTCTTGTCCGAATTCGACCAGTTTTTGCTCAGAGCTTGCGCTGACATTTCATAGTATTTTATGTGTATTTTGGTTGTATTGTTGTGAAAAATACTCCGAAATTTGCATTTGAAGATATTTTTTGTAAGGGCGGTAGGCGTGTCCGTTGACCGATTTTGCTCATTTTCAATCCCCCGAGCTAACTTTGACGACGGAGGCAGTGTTCTAAATTTCATTGAATTATCTTGCTTAGTTTTCCCAAAAAATGTATTTCCACACACAGCCAGCCACCCAGCCAGCCAGCCAGCCAGCCAGCCAGCCACCGAGCCAGCCAGACAGACGGACATGGCTATATCGACTCAGGAGGTGACGCTGATCAAGAATATATATACTTTTCCATATCTGCCACGCCTCCTTCTCTGCGTTACAAACGGAAGGACAAAGTGAATATACCCTGGGTGTAGGGTATAAAAAGTACAAATAATAAAACTTATTCAGGTATGTTCCAGATTCCGATGTGAAATTGCTTCGGAAACGGAATTGAGTTCCACTTCGGATTCGAATTGCTGTTCCAGAATCCGAATGAATGACAAATTCGAAATTCATTTTGAATCCGATTGAAACTTCAATCATATGTCAACAAAAAATAAATTCAGTTTGTTGTTAGAAATATAAAAATAAAAAAAAGACGTGTATTTTTAAAAAGAAAAAATAAAAACGTGTTTTGTTGTGCTGGCGGGGATTTTATTTGAAAATTAGCAAGAGACCACCGCAATCCTTTGGAATTGCCAGATTCTGCGTAAGTAGCGTTTTGTTTAGGGAAATGAACTGGCTATTTGCAGATTTATTGCACTATACCGTGCCAACAAAGCTGTGTTTCATATGGACTTACCTGAAGTGAAAGCTTTTTTCCGCCACAGCTCACAATTGGCTATTGGGTGACGCTGGATATCAGCTTGAGTGCTTTTTATACCCTACACCCAGGGCATATTCACTTTGTCCTTCCGTTTGTAACGCAGAGAAGGAGGCGTGGCAGATATAGAAAAGTATATATATTCTTGATCAGCGTCACCTCCTGAGTCGATATAGCCATGTCCGTCTGTCTGGCTGGCTGGCTGGCTGTGTGTTGAAATACACTTTTCAGGAAAACTGAGCAAGATAATTCAATGAAATTTGGTACACTGCCTCCGTCGTCAAAGATAGCTCGGGGGATTGAAAATGAGCGAAATCGGTCGACGGCCACGCCTACCGCCCATACAAAAAATATCTTCAAAATGCAATTTTAGCAGTATTTTTCACGAGAATGCAACAAAAATACGCATAAATTCTAAGAATTGTAAGCGCAAGCTCTAAGAAAAAACTGAACGAATTCGAACAAGAGGGTGTGGCACCTCCCATAAGCTTTAAAACGCTATACTGAAAGGGCTTTTTGAGATATTCGAACCAAATTCGACTCAAACACTAAGAATCATAAATAAAAGCTCTCAACAAAAATTGGGTGAAATCGGACAAGGGGGCGTGGTACCTCCCATATAAGCAAAAGTTTCAAAAGGCTATACTGAAAGAGTTTTTTGAGATAATCCAACCAAACTTCACTCAAACACTTAAGACTATAAATGCACGCTCTAAGCTAAAACTAGACGAACTCGGCCAAGAGGGCGTGGCACCTCCTATATAAGCAAAAGCTGAAAACGTTTTTCAATCAGACACTAAAAACTACAATATAAATGCAAGCTCTGGACAAAAACTGGGTGAACTCGGACAAGAGAGCGTAGCACCTCCCATAAGAGCAAAATTTTAAAAATACTGCAGTGTAGGGTATTTAATGTTTGGCCAGGCCAAATTTAACACCCTTACTAGTTACTTATTTACACCTTGAAGAAGTCTACAGCAACGGTCAGTGGATTACTGAAGGGATATTTTAACTGCGAAATTCACTAAATCTAGAATAGAGCTGTAATTTTTCATCCAATCTTCGTCCGCAAGGGCTCGATATTTTTTTAATAAAATATTTTATTGGTAAAAATAAAAAAACGTAAACTTTTTACTTTTTCGGTCGGAAAACGTCTTGGCATGTTATTTAGGGATACCCTTTTTTAAAGTTTATAACTCAGAAAAGAGGGATTCAATTATAAAATGGTTAAATAATGGCTTTTTTGTTATGTGGCTTTAAGTAGTTCTAAAACGTTAGTTTTGCACTTCTGAGCAAGGATAACTTACTTGATGGAAAAAAATCAAGTGAAGCGATATCCTATCCTACTATAAACGTCCATCAAAACCAAGAACGGAAGACCATGGTTGGACAGGATGGAGAGTGGTATCATGGCAACATCCACTTTCTTGATAACTATAAAAATCTGAGCTAAGTTTGAGGTACTCATATCTTGCACACTCAAGACTTTTTAAATTTCACAAACTGTCAACTGTTCGGATTGATTTCACAAAAAATTTCCGATCGTCGGAATGCGGAACATCAAATATTTTAAAGAAATCCGTTCGAAATTCAAATCTGAATTCATTTCCGAACTTTGGAATACAGAACACCAATTATCGGAAACAAATCCACTTCCGAACAAAATCGGATTCTGGAACATGCCTGATTATAAATGATATGAAGTAACTGATATAAACATTGTTATTTATTTACATGGATATGATATAAATCCTCAAATATTTTTTTTAAATCCTTTGTTTATTGTTTTTGTTATTTTTTTATATAATAAAACTGAAATATATATTCAGGCATGTTCCAGAATCCGATTGTATTCGGAAGTGGATTTGTTTCCGATAATTAGTGTTCTGTGTTCCGAAGTTCGGAAATGAATTCCGATTTGAAATTCGAACGGATTTGTTTAAAATATTTGGTGTTCCACATTCCGACGTTCGGAAATTTTTTGTGAAATAAATCCGAACAGTATACAGTGTGTGAAATTGAAAAATTTAAAAACAGCGGCAATTTCGCTAATGTCGATAAAAGTAAAATTCATAGAATTCGTATTTATTACCCGATTTTAAACAATTATAGCTTGTTGGAAAGGTATTTCAATTTGTTATAAGATAAAGTTATGCTTTGACTAATTTAATTAAGTTTAAAAAAAATTTTCATTATTTTTTGCCTGTAACCTCAACTTGACCTTGACCTCTCTTGCGGGCCGGGTTGTCGTTATCCGATAGCCGTGAAACTTCAGAGTATTTGTTTTTATGACCATTAGAAGGATTTCAGGGGGCGGCATGAACGAAAATCAGAAAATCGTAAAATAAGCGCATGCCTAATGCATACTGTGCGACGTTGGCGACAAAATTGAATCCGGTGAGTGTACTATCTTCATTTGTGTTGCAACTTTAAAAAAATATTTATTTGTAGGGAAACTGGCAGAACAAATGAGAATTTAGGTCGTGGCTTAACTCAGGCTTTAATGATAATATGAATGTTTTACTATAAATAAGTTAAGATTTCTGGCAAAAGTTTATGCCCCCTTGCTCACCGCCGCCCTTGTGCATACGACCTTGGTGAAAGTTAATTGATATTAAGCTTTTCCATGCCAAGTCGTAACTGCGATATTTGAATAAACGGTTGGTTAAGATTTAAAATTTCTAATCTGTACATATCTGTGGTCTTTTGACAGAAGAACTCTCTCGTGAAACAATTTAAAGCACATAGCTTGTGTTGATATAAGCACGAAAATTGCTAGCTATCTATCATTATTTGTATCCTTCTGTCGTTAATTTAGTTATTCGTTTGCCGCGCTTAGCTCTAAGTCGTTGATAAACATCTGAAATTGATTACTATTGTAAATAAAATGCTTCCGGTGGGACAAACATTTCATACCCCTGCGCCGCACAGTGTGAGATTTTGCCAATCTAGGACGTCAAAATTAAAAAAAAAAAACAATGTGCTTCAAAATCGATCATATTTTGTAATTTGTTAGAAAATACTCCAATTGTTACGAAAATAAGCATAAAAAAAAATAAAATAAATGTCATTGGCATGATAACTGCTATCAAACACGTACTATTGAACAGCATGCAAAAACAAATTTTCAAGCTTGCATCGATAACAAAACTTTGAGCGATCAAATTGAAGTTGTGCGCGTCTGTTTTTTGGCAAAAAGTTTTTTGCATTTGCACATTTGTATGGGAGGTGTAAGTAGATTTTGTCCGATTTTGTTCATCTCTGAACCAAACCTCCGCATAAAGCACATATACATTTCAACTCGATATCTTTGAAACTACGGCTAAAATTGAATTTTGACTTCCTAGATTGGCAAAATCTCACACTGTGTGCCGCTGTACTAGATTCCTGCAAAACACCGAATTAAATTGAGGGTGGGAATTGCAATTCAATGGAAAAAGAATAAAAGAATTGAAATTCGAATTAACTGGTTGTGGATAACGACGTGAGGCATTTTTGTGTTTAGTACATATAGATGTAGGTATTAAGGATTTCAATCCCGGGATCCCTGCTTTTTTAATTGATATGAATCCCGGGAATTTATATACAGTATGTGTGTATACTAGAGGTGTTTTAAGAATGTATGGAGATCCTTAGTAACAACATTTTGATACATGACACCCCTCAATATTGTGAGGTTGGAAAAAAAAAATGAGTTTGCAAAAAAAATGTTGGGTGTAAGGTGAGGGTAAAGGTTGGCGCATCCAGGTCAAAGGTGAAAGAAAAAGAGAAAAAATTTACATACAGCCCTACAAATGTTTAAGGGTCACCTATAGAAGGGTCAAATGTATGACCGACCCACATTATTTTTCCCTCCCCAACATTTTTACCAAGCATACCCCTAAGGGGGCTCCCATACAAAATTAACATTTTTAGGAAATCGACCCCCACCACTCTCTGGGTGCCCTAGCAGGGTCAAATATATGACAGGTCTTTAATATTTTTTCCTCTCCAAAATTTTTTTTCAACATACTTACCCTGTATCTCTGACTCTTTAGGGGACCCCGATACAAAATAGATGTCATAGACATGAAATATATGGAAAGGAAATCGTCAAATAGGCCTATAACTGCCCAGAAGTCACTCCTAGAGAAGTCAAATATATGACCGACCCCCATTTGTTCCTCCTTCAAAGTTTTTTCTCAGCATACCTACCCCCTATTTCCAATCCTTAAGTGGGCTCCCATACAAAGCTACTGTTTTTATACAAAATGCCCCCACTGCCCTAACTGGCCCACGGGTACTCCTAGAAGGGTCAATTATATCACCGACCCCCATTACTTTTTTGCGACCTATATTTTTCCCCCACATACTTACCCCCTATTTTCAACCCTGAAAGGGGCTGCCATAGAATTTTTTTTTTTTATAAATTTTCGTAGAAATAATGGGGTTCGGTCATACATTTGACCTTTCTAGGGGTACCCATGGTCCAGTTAGGGCAGTGGGGGCAGTTTTAAAAAAAAACGTAACTTTGTATGGGAGCCCCCTTAAGGATTGGAAATAGGGGGTAGGTAAGCTGTGAAACTTTGGAGGGAGGATAATGGGGGTCGGTCATATATTTGACTTCTCTAGGAGAGACTCCTGGGCAGTTATGGGCCTATTTGATGATTTTCTTTCCATATTTTTTATGTCTATGACGTCAGTTTTGTATGGGAGCACCCTTAAGAGCTAGAGATAGAGGGTAAGTACGGTGGGAAAAAATGTTGGGGAGGAAAAAATATTAGGGGCCGGTCATACATTTGACTCTTCTAGGGGCACCCTGGGAGTGGTGGGGGTCGATTTCCTAAAAATATCAATTTTGTATGGGAGCCCCCTTAGTGGTTAAAGATAGGGGGTAAGTATGCTTGGTAAAAATATTGGGGAGGGAAAAATAATGTGGATCGGTCATACATTTAAACCCTCTAGAGGTGGCCCCCTCTTGTAGGGCTGTAAGTAAATTGTTTCTCCTTTTCTCTCATCTTTGACCTCGATGCGCCAACCCTTACCCTCACCCCACCTCCAAGATTTTTTTTGCAAACTCATTTTTTTTTCCAACCTCACAAAATTGAGGGGTGTCAAGTATCAAAATCCAAAATTCCCTAGTGTATACTCGTATATGCATATATATCTCTTCAGAATTTAATATGCTTTCATAACGTGTATGGGATATAAAAAAGAAGAGGTACTTTTTGATGGAACATAAATTTTTTCTTTCTATGAATTTCGCTTTCTTCTCCTCCTGAACGATAGATAATTTTGATTTTTTCCTTTATATATTTTTTGCCTAGTAAAGTTTAAGGATACATTTTATTTCGAAATACCGTCGGCACGAAAACCAGTTATCTGATTAGCATGATTTTGTTCTTTCAAAGAACTGTCATTCGGTGAGTTTTTAGGATAAGCTCTGATTCAAAACTCCTTCAGCTCCACCCGGGATGTTAAAAAAGTACATAATTCGGGAGCTATTCAACTGATTGAATGGATTTTTTAGGGCATGTGCTCAAATACAAAACATTGGACAGCAGATTAGTATAAATAACATAACATACGAAAAGTTGACGGCCAAAAGTCTTAAATAAAGTGGAATATTTTTACTTTAGTGTTTTTATATGTACAGTACTGTCAATGTTTTGTTTTAGTGTTTTCTAATATAGTTCAATATTGTAAGTTTTTTAACTGTTTGTTAAATATTGCGAATATATTTATACTAGCTTTTACCCGCGACTTCGTCTGTGCAGTATTAGTACTTCGAATAGCCATTTAAATAATCAAAAAAATTTAAAGTGAAAAGGTACTATCTACATTTATATCAAAATGCGAGTAAATAAGTGAGATGCATTTATTTAAGGACTATCGCAGAAAACATTTCTTTACATCAATGAATTTTTAATTTTTGATTTCGATGTATCGTAGAAGAGCACACACAGAAAAGTCACTTATTCCCTATCTTATCAAAAATAATTAACGCTCATAAAATGTTGAAGCTTGCAGTTCAGTACGCGATATCAAATATATCTGCAAATATACCTATTAATAAAGGTGAATCTGAACATAGTTTATTTCCATCACGTCAGGATTTTGAGACATTCCTCAACAATAACGAAAAATCTTGTGTTTTGCACAGTTATATTAAAATTTCTCGATATTCTGGCGGGATAGAGGGATTCTGTAAACGGATCTCAGCATCAAAAAGTAAATACATTGGAAACCACTCTCTTAGTTTTAAATGGTTTTTTGGTCTGTGCAGCATTTCAAATCTTAATCTATATATGGCTGTGATCATCTCACTTTTTTCGAAATTTGCAGTTGGGTTCTCTGATTTTTATGAAAATTCACAGAGATGTTCTAAGTGCTTAGCAGGGAGACCTCTCATTATTGGTTTTGCGAAAAAAATTTTTTTTTCCACGTTATGGGCATGGAACTTCAGAGCGTCCAAGAGGTGTTTTTTCGAAAAATCGATGCAATTTTTTTTCTAAGTCCCGTCATTTTGTCAAAAATAAAATTTAAAAATTTTTTTTTTCGGATTCTTGCAGCATTTTAAACGTTCATTTATTTTCTTTTTTTAAATTTGGAAAATTTTTAAAAAATTCAAAATGGCGGCCATTTTTTGAAAAATCTTAAAAGTTGATTATCTCAAAATAATATTCTTTTTATTTTGTTATTTTTTTTTTTATGAAAAGGTGAATGAAATACAAACATTTTGTTTTGCGCTAAATGGCTGCGAGAGCCACAGGAACTTTTTTTCTAAAAAGTCACGTGACAATTTTTTTAACTTTGTTTTGTGCTTTCATTTACACCCACCAGGTGGCCAAAAAAAAAATTTCGAAGTACAAGAATATAACTTCCATTACTTAGAAAATAGACGCTATACCAAAAAAACCAATATTTTCTATATGAATCATAAAAATAAGTATTGACGAAATGACGGGCATGTTTTGAAAAATCTTTAAATCAATTTTCCAAAAAAAAATTTTTTTTATTTTTTTTTTTACTTAAGTGTTTTAAAAAACGAATGTTCATCACAACCTTTCAAAAGATTTAGTTAAAAAAACTTTTAAGAAAAAAAAATTTTTTTTTTTTTGGAAAATTGATTTTTAAGATTTTTCAAAACATGGCCGTCATTTCGTCAATACTTATTTTTATGATTCATATAGGAAATATTGGTTTTTTTGGTATAGCGTCTATTTTCTAAGTAATGGAAGTTATATTCTTGTACTTCGAAATTTTTTTTTTTTGGCCACCTGGTGGGTGTAAATGAAAGCACAAAACAAAGTTAAAAAAATTGTCACGTGACTTTTTAGAAAAAAAGTTCCTGTGGCTCTCGCAGCCATTTAGCGCAAAACAAGTCTTCCACAAAATGTTTGTATTTCATTCACCTTTTCATAAAAAAAAAATAAAAAAATAAAAAGAATATTATTTTGAGATAATCAACTTTTAAGATTTTTCAAAAAATGGCCGCCATTTTGAATTTTTTCAAAATTTTCCAAATTTAAAAAAAGAAAATAAATTAACGTTTAAAATGCTGCAAGAATCCGAAAAAAAAAAATTTTTAAATTTTATTTTTGACAAAATGACGGGACTTAGAAAAAAAATTGCATCGATTTTTCGAAAAAACACCTCTGGGACGCTCTGAAGTTCCATGCCCATAACGTGGAAAAAAATTTTTTTTTCGCAAAACCAATAATGAGAGGTCTCCCTGCTAAGCACTTAGAACATCTCTGTGAATTTTTATAAAAATCAGAGAACCCAACTGCAAATTTCGAAAAAAGTGAGATGATCACAGCCATATAAATAGGCAAACGAAATCGGTTCAGTCCCTGTTTCCATACCTAAATCTCAACCGATTTGCTTGATTTATTTTTTGTTTGAAAGGATGTGAGGAGGAGCAGTGCATAGCACTACATTTTTTTTAAAGTGTTCGGTGCCACGCCCATAAATGGAAGAAACGCTCTCACGGTTAAACCACTGCATCGATCTTAACGAAATTTGGTATGGAGATAGGGTTTGTACTAAGGAACGATAATATGATCATTATGTTTTTCAGTGGGCGGTGCCACGCCCCTAAATGAAAAAAACGCTCTCACGGTTAAATTGCTGCATCGATTTTAACGAAATTTGGTATGGAGATAGGGTTTGTACTAAGGAACGATAATATGATCATTATGTTTTTCAGTGGGCGGTGCCACGCCCCTAAATGAAAAAAACGCTCTCACGGTTAAACCGCTGCATCGATTTTAACGAAATTTGGTATGGATATAGGGTTAGCACTAAAGAACGATAACGTGACCATTATGATTTCAGTGGGCGGTGCCACGCCCCTTAATGGAAAAAATGCTCTCACGGTGAAACTACTGCATACGATTCTTATGAAATTTGGTATAGATATAGAAAGATATTAAAAACTGATTGCTCTCGAGTGGGAGTTACACGCCTCTAAATGGAAAGCACGATATTGCAACTAAGCTGCTGCACCGATGCAGATCCGAATCCTAAGGAAGAATATTAAAAGCTTTTTGTGTTTTATCGACCAAGAAAAGAAAAACTTTTTTCTTTATTTTATGGTCAAGTCGAAATGATCGAATTTCGGCCACAAGGCGAACTCTAGTTTATTTAATCGTTTGTTCCTATACAGTGGCTCGCAGCTTATTTCGTGCAGTAATATTTTTTTATCTTTAAAACTATCACAAATATCATCAAATTTTGAATGCAGGCTTAGACGGACATGCCTATTGTTCATAATAAGTAAAAGAAAATCCATAAAATTTGATTCCGAAACGCTCAAGGTGGAAAAACCCGATTGAGCAGGAGAAATTCAAGTCACAGTTTATTTCGTGCAGATGCTTATTTTCCCTTTGGAGTCAGCGTTTCGCGTTATTTAACGGAAATTTCTTTTTCCCTGTCCTCTGTGTGGTATTAGAAACTAGATGCAGTCAATTTTAGTTTCATCTTGACTTATCAGGGTAAAAAAGTGCATTTTGCAGAAATGGGTCGTCGAGCACCGAAAATCGGCTATAAGTTATTTTAAGAACGGTCAATCCCAGCACAAAGCTGCTCAATATGTTAATTTTTGGGTCCTGTCCATAATGCAAAGCACAATTGAAAGCTTCATTTATGCAAATCGGGTCCAAAATAAGAGTAAAAGCTCGTCAAACCCCATTTTTAATCCCACTGACGATAGGTTTTTTATCTATAAAATTATGACTACTCACATTATGAGCTCCAAAAATAGTCACAAACATGCAGCGCTAATTAAGCAAGCCACAAAGTGCAAAAACTGTCCACCTCGTGCACCGAGACCACAATTTTAAAGTCTAAGTACCTCTTATAAGCAAAAAAAGCCAGCATAGCCTACATTCTTTTTTATATCGACCTCAGTATTAGCACGCCTACAAAGATTAGGACATTTAAAACAATGTCATAATCATGGACAAGTCTTAATTTAACATATTTGAACCTGATAACATGGCATATTTATGGCGGAAACAAGTAGACTTTTTTGGATTTTTTTTGCTTATGAAGGACTACTTGGGCTTTGAAGCTGTGGTCTCGGGACACGCAGTCGCCAGTTTTTGCACTGTATGAGTTACTAAGTTCTTGATGTATATCCCTGACAGTTTATCGAGCCAGTAATGTGGGTTAATATTGTCTTTGTGGACAATAAATGAATTGACAGCGGGATTAAACATAGGGTTTGACGAGCTTTTATCCTGATTTTGGACCCCGATTTGCATGAACTAAGGGTCTGCACAAGACATCTTGAAATAAAGTGTACTTTTTTTTACACCCACATTTTACACTGAACTGATGCATTTGATCCAAAAAATTCAAGATTAAATCATCGTGTACACTGATTTCATTTTGACACTATTTACATTGTCTTGTTTTATCAGTGTGAAAAATAAACTTGGTTCTAAAAAATACATCAGTGAACTCTATTTTATAAAAACAAATACTTCAGGTCACTGTAAAACGTGCGAGTAGAGAAACCAAAATAAAATTTATGATATGGTAGCACTTGCAGAATTGTAGTAGCTTTCATACACTTTTGCGACAGAGAGAGAGAGAGAGTAAACAAAAAAGAGGCACAAGAAGAGAGCGATAAACTACTCTTATCACACCATTAGCATTTAGTAGTGTACACTACTACTACAGTATGCAACTAAAATAACTGAAACAAATCAAACAAGACAAATTAGCACAGTATTTGTTTATTTTCTTTCAAATTCTAGTTCTGTCAAGACATTTACACACGACACTGAACTAGTAGAGCATTTGATAAATAAAAAACGGGTACAAAATATAACGTATCTTGAAACGAAATGTCTTAAAACGCAAACAAGACATCTTGTGCAGACCCCTAGCATGAACAAAGCTTTCAATTGTGCTTTTCATTGTAGGCGAGACTTAAGCTAACATATTTAGCAGCTTAAAATGAGTTATCACCGATTTTCGCTGCTGGACGACCTATTTCTGCAAAATCTACTTTTTTACCCTCACACGTACAAGATTGAACTAAAAATTGGCTGGATCTGGTTGCGAATATCACAAATAGAACACATAAAAGAAATTCCCGTTAAATAACGCGAAAAACCGGCTTCAAAGGGAAAACAAGCATCTGCACGAAATGAGCTGTGACCTGAATTTCTTCTGCTCAATAGTTTTTTTCCGCCTTGAGCGTCTCAGAATCAAATTTTGTGGATTTTCTTTTACTTATTATGAACAATGGGCATTCCCGTTTAAGCCTGCATTCAAAATTTGATTATATTTGTATTAGTTTTAAAGACACAGTGTTTTAAAGTTAAAAAATTTTACTGCACGAAATAAGCTGTGATCCACTGTATATTCTACAATATCACGCCTAAGATACTCAACATATTTAAACCATTGTTGCACGAAAAATTTTTTTGGTGTTCTCCGTACGATAGGCTGACCATTTTTTTAATCGTCCAATGCGGGACAGGGAAAATTTATTTTTTTATACTAAAGAAAAAACGTATTTTCTTTTAAACACGAGTAATTTGAATATACATGCCTCGCCTATTTCTGTTCCTTCAAAAATCCTCTTTGATCGTTCATTAAGAAGGGAATGAAAATAAAAAAATAAAGCATCACTTACTTCCCAATGGGGAAAGGAGTGCATCAATAGCGCTTCTGAACCGCTCTAAAACAGCAGTGAAGCGCATCTCTCTCGTATCCAAAAGCGCTGAAATTAACATTGGCATTCAGAAATGCCCTTTGGATGCGCTTTGTTGTCGCTACCAGAAATGCTCTTTGGATACTTTTTGGATGACAATAAAAAATATTTAAAATAAGAAAAACAAACAAAAAAACCCAACGGAAAGAAATGAAGCTGCTTCCAAAAAGAGCTCAATAGAAGCACATCTCAGGTAGCATACAAAATTTTTCATATTCAATTTTTTTTTATGGCTTATAAAAGTTAATAAATCTACCAAAAGTTACAGAAAAAAAGTAATTTTTGTGAAATGGAACCGAAAATTTTGAAAAACTTCCACGGAAGCGTATTTCATAAGCTTCCAAATGTGTGCTTCCACGGAAGCGTATTTGAAGCGTATTTCATGTGCTTCTGAAGATGTGCAACTCCGCTACGACATGCTGTGTTAAAAAAGATAAGCATTGAGAACAGCACTGGAAGCAGCTTCTTGCTTCCCTTGAAGCACAACTGAAGTCGTTTCAATGCGCTTCCGTTTCCCGTTGAATAAAGCTGCCTATTGCCTACCTATAGCGCAGAAAATATGCGCATACAAATCCGCTCTTTAGATGCAAGAAGGACGCGGAGCACTATTGCATCTTGAGAATGCGCATTGAAATTTTCTGTTGGGTTGTTACTCATTTCACTAGTATGTATGCATGAACTGCGGACAGAGAGGGACAAATGCTAAGTTTATTATGAAAATTAAAGTAAAAAGGAGTACAATAATGCAGATGTTGCCATTTATTTTTTATTGCGAAAAGTGTTCAATGGATAACACGAACTACCATTAACAACAATTTCATTTGATTTTATTGAAATTCAAATTTGGTTTGCAATATTCCTAACTAGCTGTTTTACCCGGCGTTGCACGGGTTTTAATTAAAATCCAGATTGCACTAAAAAGCTTAGCGGATTTTAAAATTTTTAATGCAAAATGGTAGTTTACACTAAGACGAATAAGAAAAGCTTGGTCAGCATGGTTATAGCCTGGCATAAATATTTCTAAATGATATTTGAATTATTAAATATTTGCCGTCATCGCGGATTTTAATCAATCTTAATATTAATCGATGGTAAACTTCATAACCATTCAGAAAAAATCCGGCCGACCAATTTTTTTTTGCCGAAAATGACCGGCCGACCTATTTTAATGGTGGGTACAATTTCTCTGTTATCACGGAAATTTGTTTTGTTTTTTTTAATTTACGTGTTCACGGTGGTTTTTAAAAAATTTTAACTTTTTGAAATACCACCCGCGATTTTTTTCAGGAATAATGTTGGGGGACCCTTCTAGTATCTACATCCACAAACCGCGAAATCGAACGTCCAGCCGTTTTTTTTTTCGACATTTTAGTTTTTTTAACGATTTTTGAGTATGTCTCGGTGTTTATATACATTAGGCATGCGCTTATTTTAAGATTTTCTGATTGTCGTTCATGCTGCCCCCTGAAATCCTTCTAATGGTCATAAAAACAAATACTATGAAGTTTCACGGCGATCGGATAACGATAACCCGGCCCGCAAGAGAGGTCAAGGTCAAGTTGAGGTTTTAGGCAAAACATAATGAAAATTTTTTTTAAACTTAATTAAATTAGTCAAATCATAACTTTATCTTATAGCAAATTTAAATACCTTTCCAACAAGCTATAATTGTTTTAAATCGGGTAATAAATACGAATTCTATGAATTTTACTTTTATCGACATTAGCAAAATTGCCGCAAAATGCTATTCTACTACATATGGTATTTTGCGGCAATTTTGTTAATGCCGTAAAAGAAAAATTCATAGAATTCGTATTTATTACCCGATTTTAAACAATTATAGCTTGTTGGAAAGGTATTTAAATTTGCTATAAGATAAAGTTATGATTTGACTAATTTAATTAAGTTTTAAAAAAATTTTCATTATGTTTTGCCTGAAACCTCAACTTGACCTTGACCTCTCTTGCGGGCCGGGTTGTCGTTATCCGATCGCCGTGAAACTTCATAGTATTTGTTTTTATGACCATTAGAAGGATTTCAGGGGGCGGCATGAACGAAAATCAGAAAATCATAAAATAAGCGCATGCCTAATATACATATTATGTACATATATATGGGCACGGCCACGTAAGACGAAGCTATACAACTTTTTTTATACCCTACACCCAGGGTATATTCACTTTGTCCTTCCGTTTGTAACGCAGAGAAGGAGGCGTGGCAGGTATAGAAAAGTATATATATTCTTGATCAGCGTCACCTCCTGAGTCGATATAGCCATGTCCGTCTGTCTGGCTGGCTGGCTGGCTGGCTGGCTGTGTGTTGAAATACACTTTTTGGGAAAACTGAGCAAGATAATTCAATGAAATTTGGTACACTGCCTCCGTCGTCAAAGTTAGCTCGGGGGATTGAAAATGAGCAAAATCGGTCAACGGACACGCCTACCGCCCATACAAAAATTATATTCAAAATGCAATTTTAGAAGTATTTTTCACGAAAATGCAACCACAATACATATAAGTACTACGAATTGTAAGCGCAAGCTCTGATAAAAAACTGAGCAAATTCGGACAAGAGGGCGTGGCACCTCCCATATAAGCAAAAGCTTCAAAACGATATACTGAAAGCGTTTTTTGAGATATTCGAACCAACTTTGACTCAGACACTAAGAGTCATAAATGAAAGCTCTCAGCAAAAATTGGTTGAAATCGTACAAGTGGGCGTGGCACCTCCCATATAAGCAAAAATTTCAAAATGATATACTGAAAAAGTTTTTTGAGAAAATCCAGCTAAATTTCACTCTGACACTAAAAACTATGAATGCAAGCTCTGAAAAAAAACTGGGTGTACTCGCACAAGAGGGCGTGGCACCTCCCATATAAGCAAAAGCTTCAAAACGCTTTACTGAAAGCGTTTTTTGAGATATTCGAACCAAATTTGATTCAGACACTAAAAATTATAAATGAAAGCTCTCAGCAAAAATTGGGTGAAATCAGACAAGGGGGCGTGGCACCTCCCATATAAGCAAAAGATTCAAAATGCTATACTGAAAGAGTTTTTTGAGATAATCCAACAAAATTTCACTCTGACACTAAAAACTATAAATGCAAGCTCTGAACAAAAACTGGGTGTACTCGGACAAGAGGGAGTGGCACCTCCCATATAAGCAAAATTTTCAAAATACTGCAGTGTAGGGTATTTATTTTTTGGCCAGGCCAAAATTTACACCCTTACTAGTTTTTCTTTAAATCTCCCACTCATTTGCCCATATTTCATAAGTTTACATCTAATGCTGTCCAAAAATACCATTTTCAAGTATATAAGTTGATTTTAATGGTGCTTTTTTCATAAAAACTTACTCTTGCTTCTGAAAAGAAAAAAAAAAAATGCCAAAAAAACAAGTCCCGAAAAAAAGGTAAAAATTTGCTTTATTTTTATTGTATCAATGCAATTTTGATTTCCGTAGAAAGAAAATGTTTGAGATTAAGGATTAACATTGATATTTTGAAGGAAAACCGGTTGCTTATGCATATTTGTTGGCGATGAATTCTACCGCAACAAAAAACATAACGTTCCCAACGAAATATTTAAAGAAGTTTCTTGTAACGGAAGTTAGTGGGTAAAATATTTAAATGCAATCACCCTTTTCGAGTATTTTCAGTCTAATTTCTGAACCCATTTTAAAATTACTTAAATAAAGTATCTACCATGGTGAACATAGCCACTAAATATGTGTAACGTTCCCAACATTTTTAATCAAAAATCATAAGTTATATTTTTCTACTAAAATTTCTTCTGAATCCACGCGATGAGCTGTTTGAAAGGGATAGAAATTCCTTACAATAATTTAAATCAATTAATAAGAACTGTTGGATTGAAAAGGAAATTATGGACATAAATCACGTTAATTCCTATTTTGAGATCTATCCAACTGCATAGGATATCACAAATATTTCGTTCTTTACAGGCTTTTTAAAGCTTCCAAAACAACCTAGTAATATTCTTGTTACATGTAACAAATTTCATGCATCTAGCTTAATCCGTTCGGCCACCTGTCAGGGCTCAACATAAAAATCTGAAAAAAACAGAAAAAAATTTATTTTCGATTTCATTTTTTTTTTTTGAACCCAGACTGGCGGCCATACGAATTTAGCTAGATGCATGAAATTTGGTACAGATAACGCCAATATTACTAAGCTGCCTGAGACTAAAATTGGACGTGATCGGTTAATCTCCACGCCTACTTCCCATACAACGTTTTAACTAGCATATATGGGAGGTAGGCGTGAACATTAACCGATCACGCTCAATTTTAATCCTGATCAGAAAATGGCCCTCAGTATTATCTGTACCAAGTTTCATGTAGATAGCTTTATCCTTTTGGGAGAAATCGTAATTTCAAAAAAAAATATGTATCGAGGTCTTGGAGCAAAAAATTTGTAATGTAGTGTAAATGGGAACCTTCCAACGAATGAAATATTCACATATTTTCATCTTTATGGATGTTTGGACTGTTTGGCTGTATTTGCCCTCAATTTATTTATGGAAATTCGTACGCATAACGTTCCCAACGCTTTTGAGTGACGAAACCAACGTTGCTTTAACGTCTATAAATCCACCAAAAATAATTTTTTCTGCACAATTTTAAGTTCAATCATAACTTTGATCTTTTACCTTCAAATTATAGAAGATGTTCGGGAAAATACATCACTTGATTCGCAGACTTTTTAGAAAATGTGCACTGACCTCAAAAATTGTTGAAAAAAAAAATAACGTTCCCAACGGCACTTAAACTCTTATAACTTCTAAGCCATAAGCGATGGACAAAAACTTTGTTCCTACAAAATATTGGCCTTAGGGAGCCTTATTACATGCACTTAAGATATTATGTTTGATTATTTTTCAAAGAGATATGGGCAAAAATGTGCGTGCGAACGTAACGTTCCCAACGGTGGCCGTGCCCATATGTGTATATACGTACATATATATACTTGTATATGTATATATGTGTAATATATATATATGGATACATATATACATACATACATACATATAAAAGGTATCCTTTCTGCACCATTTATTTAAAAAAAAGTCGGTTTTTTCGTATTTAAGAAAAACACAAACAAAAACCGGAAACAGAAATAGTCATTCCAGATGTGATTTTTGATGCTTAATTCGATTCCGGTATTAGAATTGCTCTATTACGTCTGAACTTTGAGATATCCTTACATAAATGTGGGATTTAATGAACGCCACGATTAAAATGTAGGTTTTAATGAACACTACGATTTGTTTAAGTTTTCATTTAAAAATGTTTATTAAAATTATCTTAAAAGTATATATAATATTACATGGTTTGATTTAGCAAATTTGTTGCGTCTTTTCACTTCAACGATCCGTTCTCTACTCTCTTATTAATTCGTTCGTCTGTACGATCTTATGTTTTGTCTTTGTCTCAGTCGGCATTGCCAGAGTTAATAATTACGTCTACTTCTAGTTGAGTGAGGTATGTTCGCGTATTCGTTTGTTTGTCTGGTAGGCTCCGTTCCCACATTCGGCCTTCTTGCTGCTTCATTCGACCCGAATGGAGAGTGCCATCTTTTCATAAACTCTGCAACGGTAGAAGTTCGTGTTGGTCCTTCATGTTGTCCAACTTTCTCGACAGAATAACGTCCGTGATTTGGTTTTTCGACCACTCTGTAAGGTCCGAGGTACTTTGGTTTCAACTTGAGTCCTGCACCAAACTGAGTGCGCTTAATGGCATCTAACTCGTTAACTGCATATTCTGTTTCAGGTACTCTGCTTTTATTGAAGTTTCTTCTATTTTCGTATAAAAATTCGTACTGCCCATTACGAACCACGAATGCAGTATATTTTCTCGACGCAGCCTCAATAGGCACATGGAAACAACCATTGACAAGATCCAAGGTCGTGAAAACATTGGCATTCTGTAACCTTTCGAGTACATCGTCAATTAATGCCATAGGGAAATTATCCCGAACTATCTTCGCATTTAAAAGCCTATAATCGCAGCATAATCTCTTTGTTCCATCTTTCTTTGTAGCCAACACTATTGGTGATGCATATTCTGAAGAGCTATGTTGTATTATCCCTTCTTTTAGCCATCGTGAAATTTGTTCGTCAACAAACATTTGATCAGAATACGACATACGTCTCGGTCTCTGATAAATAGGAACTTCATCAGTGAGTATTATTTTCATATCGATTGGAGATTTGGTGTTGACTGCAGGGGTATAACTTCTTACCATTTCTAAAATTGTTGCTTCTTGAGTCTTCGACAAATGAGTCAAATCCAAATCTGCTTTAAAAGACATCTCTCCTTTTTCTGCTGCTATACAAAGTGCACTATATTCCTTGAACAAACTGTTATCAATTGCGTCTTCCTTCTTAAATTGAGCTTTTTCATCTTCACCATCTTTCTTCTTCTCGTCTTTCTTCTTTTCATCTTTTACATCTTTCTTCTTTTCATCTTTAACGTCTTTCATCTTTTCATCTTTTGCATCTTTCTTCTTTTCATCTTTTACATCTTTCATCTTTTCATCTTTAACGTCTTTAACTTTCTCTGCACTCCTTAGTGCCTTCTTTCTAAAACTAGCTCCATCTGCTCTGACAACAATATCAACATCTTTCAGAATTGTACTTCCAAGTATAGCATCATATGGCATATCTTTTTCCTTTACGACATGAAATTCAACATTAATCATGACGTCATCAATTTCTAGCCTCACATCAAAACTGCCTATCGTATTAAATACTGCTTCAGCAACACCTCTTAGCTGCCTTTTTTCCGGTTTAAGTTCAATATCACCGGGCATCAGCAAAATATCATACCGCATCAAACATAGACAACATCCTGTATCTACCAATGCAGAAAACTTATGATGATTGATTTCTATTTCCCTAAAAATAATACCAGCGTCATTCCTGAAATGCTTTATGGTTGAATTATTAACCATATTAACATTACCCTTTTCTGGTTTCGCACGTCCTTCTATAACTGGTTTCGTTTCTTTACATTCGATAGAACGGTGTCCCATTCCGTTACACTTAAAGCATTTGAATTGTCTTGATGGGCAATCTTTTGCAATGTGTGCCTCATCACCGCACTTGTAACATTTCCTTATACTTTCTTGTCTGGGTATCTGGCGTAATGGTTTACTAACTGACTGTGGCACATTCGATCTGTTTATTGACTGATTAGAATTGCACACTTTTTCATAAACCTTAATAATTGCTTTTAATTCGGCTATATTTTTCGCTTGGTACAAAATAGTTTTATTTTGTTTCGAATCAAAAATTCCTTCAGCAAAATACTCTATAAAACTTTCATCGTCAAGTTTAATCGGCCTGGCAATTTCCATCATGTTATAAAGGTAATCGCGCAAACTTTCTGTTGCCTTCTTACGTCTATTTCTAAGTTTTCGATGAACCTCCGCTGACAATAATTCAATACCAAATTCATCTAACAATTCTCTTTTTAATGAAATCCAATTGTTTATTCCTGATAAACTTCTTACAAAAATTTTGGCCGCACCTTTCAATAATTGTTTGGAGTATATAAATTTCTGTATGTCATTCCACCCTACAGTGTCAGCACTTTCTTCAAACTCTTCGATCCACTGGTGAATATCAATTGAGTCAGACCCTGTAAATGAAGATAAACTGTCCTCGATGTCCTTTAGCGTGAACATGGAACGTTGTGTGACCGCCTCTTGCTGAGCATTCTCGTACACAGATTCAACGTCATCGTCACCTGAAAGACCGTAGTGTTCCAAGAGCCTACCTTGTAATTCTGTCTTTAGTCCTGTCGTTACCAGTCCTAACTCTTGTAATTTTGCTTTTAAAGCGTCTTTACTCAAACTTAAAATAGTATTTACGTCCATTTTAATTTGCAAATAATTCAATAAAATATTAAGTAAAAGTTTTTAAATGTTATAATACAAGAATTCAAATATTTCAATAGTAAATGTTAAATATTGAAAATATAGTTTCAACTAAAAATATTTATCCATACGTTAACTGATTGAAATTGAATTTATACTTCAAGTTTCCTCTTTCAATCAAATTCTTCAGTGCGTTGAAAGCAGTTTCCAATTTTGTTTTGATATTCTTCTTATTCTACTTTTTTTCAAAATTCAATTTACTTGTCTAATTTTACATTAAGTTTATTTTCTTTTCTTCTACTTTCTTTTCTTTCTATTTGTTATAAAATTCATCGACTTTTATTTAATTAAACTCTCTTCAATAGATATTTTAAATTAGTTACTTTAAAATAAAATTTAAAATATTATCAGCAACTCAAAATATAAATAAAATAAAAATGTCCTGCATACAAACGCTGTTTGATGATACGAGATCGATTGCTTTTATTTACGTTCGTCTTTATTTCGTCACTTCTTCGTTGAAAACACAAATTTGTTCAAATCGCTGCTCTCCTTCTTTGCTTTTCTGCTTGCGCGCTGTCTGCTTATTTTCTGCTTTGTTCTTGCTACTTCTCTTCGTTTTGTCTGCTACTTTGAACTTCTCAACTTCTTTTTCTCAATATCAGATTTATTCTCTTCTTCTTTCGCAGAATTTTTCTTCTTATACACACAGCTGCACGTTCGTTAGTCCCTATTTATATTAAGAAACATTTCTATGAAAAACATTTTCAATTCTCTTTTAATATTTCGTCTTCGTTTACACGCAAAAAATGTTTCTCGGCGACATGTCAACTCGGTTGTATATTTTCTTATGGCGAACCACAAATTTCTCAATACGAATGACAAGCACAAAGCGCGTCTCATGTACGTGAAACAAAATTCCCTCTATCTTCCCCGTGCATCCCTCTCTCTCAAACGAAATGTTTTAAGTCAAAATGTTTCATCGTATAAATACGGACTTAAGCCCTGAACACATTCGGTGCGAGCTGCGAGTGCGAGAGAAAATAGCTTTTGCTCAAACGATTTTTTGAGCTTTTTCTCGTGCGTAAAAACACAATCAACTCGTTGCGAGGAAGTTTTTTTTATGAAAATTGAAAACAAATGAAAACAAAAAATGAAAAAAAAAAACATATTTGACTTCAAAATTATTCAAACTTCAAATTGAAATTAAAAAATTCAGTCGAAAATAATAAATTTTAATTTTTGTGTTTGGTCTTGTTCTTCTTTTTTTAAAAATCGTCAGAAAAATAAAATCAATTCTATCGCCCTGCGAGAGCTTTTATAAATGACGTTTAATAAAAGCTCAATTTTATATCCTACTCTAACATATAGAGAAAATCGTGCTATCTCGGTCAGGTTTCTCTCGCACTCGCAGCTCGCACCGAATGTGTTCAGCACTTTACAAAATTTGAATTTGGCGTCGCTTGCTGAGATTTTGTGACGTTGCATAGAATTTTGCAATGATTTCAAAATTCAACATGTAAACCATTTATGTATGCAGGTTTCAGATTTTTCAACTTTTCTTTTTTGCTTTTAATTAACATAAAGCACCAACTGTTTTTAAAAGCGCTAACTCTGCTTTTCTCCTTATTTTTTCTCAACTTCTTAAAGTTCACTTGTAGACACGAATTTTCATTTATTCTTTAGCGAGAAACAGCAAAAAAAACTACGCGTCACATTCTGGCTGAGCCCCCAAAAATGTGGGATTTAATGAACGCCACGATTAAAATGTAGGTATTTAATGAACACCACGATTTGTTTAAGTTTTAATTTAAAAATGTTTATTAAAATTATCTTAAAAGTATCTATATATTAATACGTGAACAGTTTTTTTTGCCTCCCTTTTGCGAGCTAACCATTCAACCGATTTTCGATATTTTTTTTTTATATGAAAGGTATTGTGGTATAGAATCCACGAATCCAAAAATTATCCTCATAAGTTGCCATTAAGGAATTTAAAAACAGGATCAAAGTTTCCCATAAAATTACAACAACAACAGCATGCACAATGTTATGCTGTGTTGTTAAGAAAGTGAATGACACAATGGAGTGAGAGAAATTCTGTTGTTGTTGTTTTTCCCTTGCTTGCACGAAACCTGTTTCGTTGCGCTCTGTCGACGTTCTGATATTTTGGATGTTTCTCGATACTTCTAGACTTTTATCGATATTTTGGATGTTTCTCGATACTTTTGGACTTTCATCGATATGTTGGATGTTTTTCGATACTTTTAGACTTTTGTCGATATTTTGGATGTTTCTCGATACTTCTGGACTTTTATCGATATAATGGATGTTTTTCGATACTTTTGGACTTCTATCGATATTTTGGATGTTTCTCGATACTTCTGGACTTTTACCGATATTTTGGATGATTTTCGATACTTTTGTACTTTTACCGATATTTTGGATATTTTTCGATACTTTGGGACTTTTATCGATATTTTGGATGTTTCTTGATACTTTACGACTTTTACCGATATTTTGGATGTTTCTCGATGCTTTTGGATTTTTACCGATATTTTGGATGTTTTTCGATACTTTTGGACTTTTACCGATATGTTGGATGTTTCTCGATACTTTTCGACTTTTACCGATATTTTGGATGTTTCTCGATACTTTTGGATTTTTTCCGATATTTTGGATGTTTCTCGATACTTTTGGACTTTTATCGATATTTTGGATGTTTCTCGATGCTTTTGGACTTTTACCGATATTTTAGATGTTTCTCGATACTTTTGGACTTTTATCGATATTTTGGATGTTTCTCGATACTTTTGGACTTTTACAGATTTTGGATGTTTCTCGATGCTTTTGGATTTTTACCGATATTTTGGATGTTTTTCGATACTTTTGGACTTTTACCGATATGTTGGATGTTTCTCGATATTTTTCGACTTTTACCGATATTTTGGATGTTTCTCGATACTTTTGGATTTTTTCCGATATTTTGGATGTTTCTCGATACTTTTGGACTTTTATCGATATTTTGAATGTTTTTCGATGCTTTTAGACTTCTATCGATGTTTTGGATGTTTCTCGATACTTTTGGACTTTTATCGATATTTTGGATGTTTCTCGATGCTTTTGGACTTTTACCGATATTTTAGATGTTTCTCGATACTTTTGGACTTTTATCGATATTTTGGATGTTTCTCGATACTTTTGGACTTTTACCGATATTTTGGATGTTTCTCGATGCTTTTGGACTTTTACCGATATTTTGGATGTTTTTCGATACTTTTGGACTTTTACCGATATGTTGGATGTTTCTCGATACTTTTAGACTTTTACCGATATTTTGGATGTTTCTCGATACTTTTGGACTTATTCCGATATTTTGGATGTTTCTCGATACTTTTGGACTTTTATCGATATTTTGGATGTTTCTCGATGCTTTTGGACTTTTATCGATATTTTGAATGTTTCTCGATGCTTTTAGACTTTTATCGATGTTTTGGATGTTTCTCTATACTCTTAAACTTTTATCGATACATATTTTGGATGTTTTTCGATACTTTTGAACTTTTATCGATATTTTGGATGTTTCTCGATACTTTTGGACTTTTATCTATATTTTGGATGTTTCTCGATACTTTTGGACTTTTACTGATATTTTGGATGTTTCTCAATGCTTTTGGACTTTTACCAATATTTTAGATGTTTCTCGATACTTTTGGATTTTTATCGATATTTTGGATGTTTCTCGATACTTTAAGGCTTTTATCGATATTTTGGATGTTTCTCGATACTTTTGGACTTTTACCGATATTTTAGATGTTTCTCGATACTTTTGGATTTTTATCGATATTTTGGACGTTTCTCGATACTTTAAGACTTTTATCGATATTTTGGATGTTTCTCGATACTTCTCGATATTTTGGATGTTTCTCGATGCTTTTGGACTTTTACCAATATTTTGGATGTTGCTCGATACTTTTGGACTTTTACCGATGATGTACATACCGACGTTTGTCGATACTTTTGAGATCTTTTCGATATTTTTGATGTTTTCCGATATTTTTTGGCACAAGCACTACACCAATTTTTATGTTATTCGGTTTTAAGATATACTGAGCCTGCTGCATATAAAAAATGTTGCTACGACTAATGAATACTCAATGTTCTGGCTTTGTTTTTTACCAAACGGTACTCGGAAGAAGTGTATCTATCTCAAAGTAAAAGGCCAAATTTTGGCCACCGGCGATACTAGTATATAATATTACATGGTTTGATTTAGCAAATTTGTTGCGTCTTTTCACTTCAACGATCCGTTCTCTACTCTCTTATTAATTCGTTCGTCTGTACGATCTTATGTTCTGTCTTCGTCTCAGTCGGCATTGCCAGAGTTAATAATTACGTCTACTTCTAGTTGAGTGAGGTATATTCGCGTATTCGTTCGTTTGTCTGGTAGGCTCCGTTCCCACATAAATGTTTAAAGCACACCATTTTTTTTCCTATTTTTGAAGTTATATAACAAGATAAGGTAAGATTATGCCGTAAAATCTGGTATGACAGTTAATAGCCCTAGCTTTTTTCTTGAAAACTCAATCAAACCGATAACGATATCTTTTTTTTGTCGGAGATATCTTTACCTAAAAGGTTAAAAAAGTGCAAAAACACGATTTTCGGCTATATTGGATGTTATATGCAGGACACACAAAATTTTTTTGTGAATTTTTATTACCAGAAGCATTTGGTACTTTCTTTTGGCTTTAAATTGAGCTATTAAATGTTTATCTGCAATATTTCTCTGCAAAGTTATGTTAACTTTAAAATCACACCATGAAACTCAAAGCGAAAAATCTCGGTTTTCGGCTATATTTGAGGTTTACAGTACGGACGAAATTCGTCTGCTCTTTTTTACTAACCGGCACATTTAAAACCATTCTTTATCTTCAAAATGAGCTAACAAGTGGTCTCTTGTAATTGTTTTCCTCAAAGTTATGACCATTTAAAAATTACATTATGGAGTGCAAACTCACACTGTACGAGTATTCCTTATATTGCTGCAACATGTCGTCTTAAAATAGTCATAACTTTTTAGAAAACAATTACAAGAGACCACTTGTTAGCTCATTTTGAAGATGAAGAATGGTTTTAAATGTGTCAGTTAGTAAAGAAGAGCAGACGAATTTCGTCCGTACTGTATACAACCTCAAATATAGCCGAAAACCGAGATTTTTCGCTTTGATTTTCATGGTGTGATTTTAAAGTTAACATAACTTTGCAGAGAAATATTGCAGATAAACATTTAATAGCTCAATTTAAAGCCAAAAGAAAGTACCAAATGCTTCTGGTAATAAAAATTCACAAAAAAAATTTGTGTGTCCTGCATATAATATCCAATATAGCCGAAAATCGTGTTTTTGCACTTTTTTAACTTTTTAGGTAAAGATATCTCCGACAAAAAAAAAAGATATCGTTATCGGTTCGATTGAGTTTTCAAGGAAAAAGCTAGGGCTATTAAATGTCATACCAGATTTTACGGCATAATATTACCTTATTTTGTTATATAACTTCAAAAATAGGAAAAAAAATGGTGTCCTTTAAACATTTATGTAAGGATATCTCAAAGTTCAGACGTAATAGAGCAATTCTAATACCGGAATCGAATTAAGCATCAAAAATCACATCTGGAATGACTATTTCTGTTTCCGGTTTTTGTTTGTGTTTTTCTTAAATACGAAAAAACCGATTTTTTTTTGAAAATAAATGGTGCGGAAAGGATACCTTTTATATGTATGTATGTATGCATGTATATATATTAGAGAGGATCAATTCATTTTTTGACTTGGTAACATTCAGTTTCGGATTCTACGTCAAATTTCATATAAAAAACTCCTAGGGACCATATATGTGCGATGGATTTCGAGGCGCCTTAAAATCGTTTGAAGTTTTGAGTGTTTTTTTCTACTGCGAGATTGTCTTTGAAAATTTAGATCTTACGAACGATTTATTGTAGTACAATAATCTTGGCTTCTTTGGAAAGGTGTTGCTGCGTTTTATCAATTTATGGCTAATTTTTTGAAAAACGTCATCGGGTTCTAAAGTTATGACCTTCTGAATGAAGATATATGAAAAATTTATACTAAGTGAATAAGAAATCACATCTTCTTCGAATAAAAAATTTTAACTTTTAAATTTTTTTATAGTGCATAAAAATACCTTTCTTACGAGGGTCTATTCATCAAGATACGACTAGCCATTCCAAAGCTATGACACTTTTGAATGAAGTCAGTTAAGAACTTCATACAAAGTGCATTAAAAATCACATCTTCATCGAAAAAAAAAATTGTAACTTTAAAGTTTTCTTATAGCGCATAAAAATACCTTTCCAACGCAGGTCTGCTTTTCAAGATACGGCTAGCCATTCTAAAGTTTTGAATGACAGCAGATTCTGAATTTAGTGTATGAACAAACGAAATATTTTTTCTGGTAATTTAGAAGCAAGTAATTTAGTAGGTTTATTCACTAAATCCGAAATAGAGTGGTCATTTTTCATCCGATCTTGGACTGCGAGGGCTCAAAACTTTTGTAATAAAATACGTTATTGATGAAAATAATAAAATTTTTACTTTCTAAATTTTTCAGTCCGGAAATGGGTTCTGTATAATATTGAGAGATATCCTTTCATTAAAGGCTTATAACTTGGAGAGAAGGGACTAAATGTAAAAATGGTTAAAGTACGGATTTGTGATGTTAGTTTTAGCTATCCGTATCCATTGACAAAAAATAATTTTTTTATATGCTGTTTTACTAATATAGCTTTAAGTAGATCTCGAAAAAGGGATTTTTTTACTTTTGAGAGGGAATAACTCAGGATCCTGACTAGGGTTACCAACATTTTTTCGGTAAAATATAGTATTTTTCCGAATAAGCCTTAAAAAAATATAGTACGCTACAAAAAAATATAGTACTTCATGGAAAAAGTAAAAAATAGACAAAGATTTATTTGGTACTTATTTACTTTTGTAAAACTATACTTTTTAGAACTTTTTGCATTTTATAGTAATATTTTGTCTAACATAAAAGTGTCATACGTTTTGTCGCATTCAATACTTAAATTAATGCATATCAAAAGCTAATTTTTTATTAATGAGATACTCGCTCTGTTTCTGTCGTCGCGCCATTTCAAATTCATTAAAGTTGAAAGTTGAAAAAACTAAATAAAATTTTTCGATATCTCGCTTTGTCTCCAAGATATCAAGGCTTGAAAAATATTAAATAGATTTCAAGAAAATTTAGATTTGACTAAACTTGCTTTTTGTCTCGATATCACGAAAACAAAACGAGATAACGAAAAATTTTATAAAAGATTTTCAACTTATTTTGGGTCATTTCCTGTGAAAACATTGTCAAATCGAGAAGCTACGGAAATTGAAATATAGCCAAAAAGCTCACCTGGCCAATGCCACTTTTTCCGACAGAAAATATAGCGTTACATGGCTCACATTTTACATTATAGACATTTTGCGGATCTTTAGCAATCCAGTCATACTCTTTTTCCCATTCAGATTTATATTTTTGAAGCCTTTTATGTATTTTCCGCTTTTTAGTAGGTGTAAGTGGTGGGCTTAGACTTGAGGTACATTCGTTTTCACTACTACTTTCCATAACTTATTTAATTAGTCTTCAACTTCTTAACGGGAAGAGCAACCACTAAGTGAAAGCAACACAGTCCTACGTTTTTGAAAAAGTTAAAAAAAGTATGAAATGAGAGTAGATGATTTTTATAGATTTTTGCTCGATGAATCCGAATATGACCTCCGATTTGCCCCATCACGTCTGAGATCCGAGTTATCCTTTATTTATAGTGCAAGAAACGCTATTTTCAGACATATGGCGTACGTCCTGAAAGTATTCTAGTTCACTTTTGACAGCGATATTGAATAGCCCTGAGCTTCCTCTTCAAAGCGTACGTTTAACTTTTTCAATTGAATCATTAGTTTCCTAGACATCATCGATTGAAGTAAAAGTATCGCTAATCTCTGTTAAGGTCTATATTCAATTTGTATACCTTTACTTCAATGGATGATATCTCGGAAACTAATGATTTAATTGGAAAAGTTAAATGTACGCTTTAAAGAGAAAGCTCAGGGTTATTCAATGCCGCTGTCAAAAGTAAACTAGAATACTTTCAGGATGTACGCCATTTGTTTGAAAATAGCGTTTGCTTACTTTTTGTCATCGCAGGACTGTGTAATTAACTAAATTCCAAAATAAAAAAGAAGCAAAGAGAGTTGCAAAAGCAAACATTTGCTTAACGTTGTCAATTTTGAAAAGTGAGAAATTTCTTTAATATAACTTTCGGTGTTTCAAAACTAAAGATGTGTTCTTGTGGACACTTTATCTTGTAGAAGCACATTCTGATAATCGTATGGAAAAGCAATAACTACTGTGGTTTACCTGACACAAAAACATATAGTACAGTCAGCATGAATATAGTATAAATATAGCATTTTTGCGTACTATATATTACTTCAACAGTATATAGTACGCAGACCCGAAATATAGTACAATACTATATATTATAGTACGGTTGGCAACCCTAATCCTGACATGATACAAAAAAACCAAGCTCAGAGTCATAATAAGAAGATTCCATTCTACCATAAACGGCTTTAAAAACCGAGGACGGAAAACTATGGTTGGACTGAACGGGGGTTGGGGGATAAAAAAACTGGACCAACGAAATATATGAGAACCGAAAACTGAGCATATAAGTTTACCCAAAGTAACAAGAAAAAGGATGTTGCCAGGATCTGCGGTGGTCCATTTTCCATCCCCTAACCCCCGTTCAGTCCAACCATAGTTTTCCGTCTTCGGTTTTTAAAGCCGTTTATGGTAGAATGGAATTTCCTTATTACGACTCTGAGCTTAGTTTTTTGTACCTTGTCAGGATCTTGAGTTATTCCCTCCCAAAAGTGAAGAAAACACTTTTTTGAGACCTACTTAAAGCTAAATAACTAAAACAGCATAAAGTAAAATTATTTTTTGTCATTTGATACGGATAGCTAAAACTACCACCAAAAATTCGTACTTTAATCATTTTTAAATTTAGTCCCTTCTCTCCAAGTTATAAGCCTTTAATGAAAGGATATCTCTCAATATTATACAGAACCCATTTCAGGACTGAAAAATTTAGAAAGTAAAAATTTTATTATTTTCATCAATAACGTATTTTATTACAAAAATTTTGATCCCTCGCGGTCCGAAATCGGATGAAAAATTACCACTCTATTTCGGATTTAGTGAATAAACCTACTAAATTACTTGCTTCTAAATTAACAGAACAAATATTTCGTTTGTTCATACACTAAATTCAGAATCTGCTTTCATTCAAATGATCATAACTTTAGAATGGCTAGCCGTATCTTGAAAATCAGACTTGCGTTGGAAAGGTATTTTTATGCGCTATAAAAAAATTTTAAAGTTACAATTTTTTTTTTCGAAGAAGATGTGATTTTTAATATACTTTGCATGAAGTTCTCAACTGACTTCATTCAAAAGTGTCATAGCTTTGGAATGGCTAGTCGTATCTTGATGAATAGACCCTCGTAAGAAAGGTATTTTTATGCACTATAAAAAAATTTAAAAGTTAAAATTTTTTATTCGAAGAAGATGTGATTTCTTATTCACTTAGTATAAATTTTTCACATATCTTCATTCAGAAGGTCATAACTTTAGTACCCGATGACGTTTTTCAAAAAATTTGCCATAAATTGATAAAACGCAGCAACACCTTTCCAAAGAAGCCAAGATTATTGTACTACAATAAATCGTTCGGAAGATCTAAATTTTCAAAGACAATCTCGCAGTAGAAAAAAACACTCAAAACTTCAAACGATTTTAAGGCGCCTCGAAATTCACCGCACATATATGGTCCCTAGGAGTTTTTTACATGAAATTTGACGTAAAATCCGAAACTGGATGTTACCAGGTCAAAAAATTTAGTTTCGAACAATTTGATCCGCTCTAATATATATATCCATTAGGCATGCGCTTATTTTACGATTTTCTGATTTTCGTTCATGCCGCCCCCTGAAATCCTTCTAATGGTCATAAAAACAAATCCTATGAAGTTTCACGGCGATCGGATAACGACAACCCGGCCCGCAAGAGAGGTCAAGGTCAAGTTGAGGTTTCAGGCAAAAAATAATGAAAATTTTTTTTAAACTTAATTAAATTAGTCAAAGCATAACTTTATCTTATAGCAAATTGAAATACCTTTCCAACAAGCTATAATTGTTTAAAATCGGGTAATAAATACGAATTCTATGAATTTTTCTTTTACGGCATTAACAAAATTGCCGCAAAATACCATATGTAGTAGAATAGCATTTTGCGGCAATTTTGCTAATGTCGATAAAAGACAAGGTCAAAAATTAAATTTCATGTCGGACGAAGGGAACACGGTGACAAAAGGGTACAACTTACGCACACGCACAAAATCCACGGCATCAAATACAGAAGAAAAAGAAGAACGACCATATACGGAGCAAAGGCAGCAAGCTGAAACTGACGTATTCGTTGCACAAAGAGAAGTTGAAAAAGCAGATCAGAACGCAGACACAGAAGAAGTCGTATTATATATTCGCTCGTCAGAAGAAAGAGAACAGCAGACAGATGAAAACGACGAATTTGTAGCATCAGAAGCAGAATCCAAGAAAACAGATCAAAGCGTTGAAAAGAGAGCTGAAAAAAATACAACGAAGGGAATAAGTGCAGCGAAAGAAGCTGAAATAACAGTCGAAAAAATTACAGCAGATATAAATAAATCACGCAGTATGGGAAATGAGAACGACGAAAATAATGCTAGCTCAAGTGAATTAAGCCAATTGGTACAATTATTGTCGCAACAATTTAAAATAGAACCGCAGCAAGCAGCAGTCTCACCGGACAGCATTGACAACGTCATAAGCAATTTTGATGGACAATCGCCGCAACGAGTAGAAGATTGGTTTCTCAATTTTGAAAAGTGTGCAGAGGCGTACGGCTGGACTGAAACGCAAAAATTTGTTTTCGCCAGAAAGAAAATGACAAAACAGCGAATTTGTTTTTAGAATCAGAGCACTTATACAGTTATGATACTCTTAAGCAAAAAGTAATAAAAGAGTTTCATAAAGAGTACGATAGCGCTGAAATTCATAGACAAATGATAGAACGTCAAAAACGAAGTAATGAAACAATGCATGAATACATGTTACAAATGCGACGTCTTGGTGCTCTCGGTGGTGTGAGTGAAAAAGCAACGATTCGCTAGATAGTGGATGGAATATATGAAAAAACCGAAAATAAAATGGTGTTGTACTCTGCGCCAAATTTTGAGGAGTTTAAAGAAAGACTTGAAATTTTTGAGAGAGTAAAAACGAATAATAAGCCGAAATATTTGGCAGTACATCAAAACACTAAGCCAAAGCGAGAACACTGTTTCAACTGCGGATCGGTGGATCATAAAAGAAGTGACTGTAAAGAAAACACAAAATGTTTTAAATGCAATAAAACAGGTCACATATCCAAGCATTGCTCCGAAACGTCACAAAGAGAAGTAAACATCATAAATGCGGTAGAAAAACGTCAAAAAATGCTAAAAGAAGTATACGTCAACAGCAACAAAATGGAATGCTTAGTAGACGGTGGTGCAGAAATCTCGCTTATGTCAGAAAATCGTGCTAGAAAACTAAACTGTTTTATCGAAAAATATAACAACAAAGTTTATGGACTGGGTGGAAAAAGTATTAGTCCAGTTGGTGCAGTTCAAGTTAAACTCACAATAGACGACTTAAAGTGTCAACATCAGTTTATTGTTGTACCAGAAAATTCATCAAAATACGAGCTGATAATTGGATTTGATTTAATTGGCAAGTGTAAATATAATTATGGTGAAAACGGTTATACTTTTGTTAATTTTTTAGAAGATTTTCAAGAACACAATGTTATGAATATTACGATAGATGAAGATTTCGATGTTCCAGTCAAGTATAGTGAGGAAGTCACAAAAATTATCACCGAATATACGCCCGCAGCTGAGAAAGTCAGCCCAATAAATATGAAAATTGTAGTTACGAGTGAAAAAATTATTCGACACACGCCGAGCAGATAACCGTTGGCAGAGCAGTTCTTAGTGAGCAAACAAGTGGAAGATTGGCTACAAGCAGATATTATCAGGCCATCGAATTCCGAGTATTGCAGTCGAGTCGTCTTAGCAAGCAAGAAAGACGGTACGAAACGGCTATGCATCGATTACCGCGACTTAAACAAAACCGTGCAGAAGGACGTTTTTCCAGTACCCCTCATGGAAGAAGTTGTAGAAGCGCTTGAAGGAGCGAAAACGTTTTCAACGCTTGATTTGGAAAACGCTTTTTTCCATGTACCAATCGAAGAAACCTCTCGGAAGTATACAGCTTTTGTGACCAGAGATGGAGTGTTTGAATTTAATAGAGCTCCATTCGGTTTCTGCAACTCCCCAGCTGTGTTTATTCGCTTTATAAACCACATATTCAGACATTTAGTTCGTGACAACGTTATGCAGATATATATGGACGATATTGTCATATATTCGAAAGATGAAATAGAAGGTGTTGAGAAGCTTAGATGTGTTTTAAAAGTTGCAGAGCAAAACGGTTTAGCAATTAAATGGAAAAAATGCAAATTTTTGCAATCCGAGGTTGTGTATTTGGGCCTGTTGATTAACGACGGCGGTGTTTCACCAGATAAAAGCAGATGTGTTGCGATAAAAAATTTCCCCATTCCGAACAACATTAAGCAGCTGCAGTCGTTCCTCGGTCTAACCGGTTATTTCAGGAAGTTCGTCTAGAATTACGCGATTATCACCAAGCCTTTGACGAACCTGCTGAAAAAAAAGTCAAAGTTTTACATTGGAGTGGAAGAATCAGCAGCTATTTTTTGCAAAGAAAACTGCTGCGGAAAGTCATAGTTTGCTTGTAGAAGTTTATGGGGACTATGCTCCAGCTGAATCAAGCTGTCGTGAGTGGTTTCGACGGTTTAAAAGTGGTGCTTTTGATGTCGAAGACAAAGAACGTCCTGGTCAGGACCAGCTAGGTGTGATTCATTATGAGCTGTTGCCAGGTGGCCAAACCATTAATGCTCAACTCTATCGTCAACAATTGATCCGATTGAAGCAGAAAATCCAGGCACAGCGGCCAACGTATGCGACCAGACACGAGTCAATCATTTTCCACCACCATAACGCTCAGCCACATATTGCTGCCCCAGTCAAAAATTATCTGGAAAACAACGGATGGGAAATCTATACAAATTTTGCCTCACCCGCCTTATAGCCCAGACCTTGCACCATCAGACTACCATTTGTTCCGATCAATGCAGAATGCCCTATCAGGAATACGGTTCACTTAAGTTCAAGATATCGAAAATTAGCTCGATTCATTTTTGGCCGCCAAGCCGGCGCAATTTTTTTGGGATGGAATTCATAAATTGCCTGAAAGATGTGGAAATGTTGTAGCTTCCAATGGACAATACTTTGAATAAAATATATTGTAACATTTTTCCACAATAAAGCATCAAATTTCGCTAAAAAATTCCCAACACCCAATATAAATGAGGAAAAGCAAATTTTGACAGACTTGCCCATACTAAAAATTTGTTCACCAATTGCTGATACTGAATTGCACACCGATGCTTCAAAGGAAGGCTTTGGTGCGATACTTTTGGAAAATTTTGACCAAAAGTGGCATCCGATATACTACTGGAGTAAAAAGTGTTCGCCAGCAGAAAGCCAACTTCATAGCTATTATTTGGAAATCAAAGCAGCATATCTTGCAGTAAGAAAACTTCGCCACTATTTATTGGGAAAAGAATTCAAGCTGATAACGTATTGTCAAGCATTTAAATGCACGACAAATAAAGCAGATTTGTCACCAGCAGTAACTCGTTGGATTTTATACCTTCAAGATTAGCAATACATCATAGAGCATAGAAAGGGCAGCTCCATGAGACACGTGGATGCCCTGAGCAGAACACCTGCAGAGAGTATAAATAAGGTATATAGGTGGAGTTCGATCGAGCATGTCAATCGGACATAAAGACCACGAAAATTTATTGAGGTATGAGAACTCTCTACTTCAAGGTCAAATTAATTTTTATGAGTGCAAAGATGTGGCACTCTTTTAAGCGAAATTCATTTTTTAGCTGCCAAGTGATCATAAAAATTAGCAAGTGGATTTTTTTAAGAAAAACCAAAATATGTAAAAATAAACATTACCTAACTCATTCAACCATGCGCAGTTTGATCTGCAGACCATTTGCATTTCATTCCGTCCTACGTAGCAGTTGTTGTATTTGAAATTGTCTTTTCTTGTTGTTGGTATATTTTGTTTGCAGCTTTTTTTTTGCTATGATCGTAAATGGTTTTTTTCTAAGAAGGAGTTTGTGTTTTCATTTTTTGTTGCTTATTTTGTCTGTTGATACGAATCCTTTTGAAGCCAAAATACAAGTTTAACCGGCTCGCAGGAAATTGAATAGGGTCAGAATTGATAAATTAAACATTATTTTTACATTTTGTTTTCTCGTTGCTGCTGCAAAATTTTCTGTTTTTTCAGAATTTAACAATTTAACCCTCTAGTGTCCAAGTTTTCGTTTCAGATTAACAAATTTTATTAAAAGGTTATTTTCGATATAAGAGGTGAAAATTAGATAATGAATTTTTTCTAACAATAAAAAGATGGTTTTAAGGGGTTGAAACATGGACAACTAAAATTTGAATCTGAGCAAGAATATATTCTGTGTTTTATGAATTTTAAACTATTCTACTGATTTTAATGGAATTTCGCAATGTATCAGTATCTTCAAAGAGAAATGGTCCTAGGCTGGCCGTCCAAAAACCAAGTTGTTCACATATCAGTAAAAATATTAGACGCAAATGAATGATATTTTTTGCATACCATACTCGTATGTAAATAGTATCGGGAGGAATAACATTCTCTGGAAAAACGTGACACGACTGCTTCACGTTCTTATTATTACAAATATTTGCTTATCGGTATGCCATATATGCATTGGAATCTAATGATCCGAAAAGGTAGTCATGGGCAATAAAAGGTTAAATTTCATTTTTGCTTGGATTTTGAAAAACTCTTTTAGTTCAATTTACATCGTTGCCAAATTTTAAAAAGCACAAAAAGGAATTTGTTTTAATTTTTAACTTCAGGCTCATATTGTGAAAATGGTCTATGTGATATATTAATTTTTTTAAGAAACACATCTAAAAATTCACGTTCAAATAACAAAATGTTACATATAATTGCTAACAAGTTAAGTTACTACTGAAATTAACTTTACATAAATTGCTATTTTACCAAAATAGCTTATTTCGATTTAAGAAAAATCACGAAAAATTTAAATTTTCCAGTATTCCTAGGTGAAATTTTCCTCTTTATTTTAATGTAATTGTTAATTTCCTTTCTGCAAAAATATGTTTGTTAAATTAAGTAGATTAAGGGCCGTTTTCACAATGTTCAGTTAACGTTTAACTGAAACTTTAACTGTAAGTTTGAATAAAATTGTTTTCTCAATGTGAAGTTATTTATTAACTGACGGAAAATAAACTCTTACGTTCAGTTAACTTTAACTGGCAGAATTTTTTGAGTTAAAATTTAACTGGCAGATTGAAATAAATTCAAATATTTTTTGAAATTCATATGAAAAAATTTGAAATGTTTACATTTTTTGAAAACATTTTAAGGGGAAATTTGTTATTTATTCACAATATATATTTAACCATAAGTTAAAAAATGGAATTTATTGAAATCCAAATAATTTAACGGAAAGTTTATACCCATAGCTTCCGTTAGTAAACTTTAGTTTAAAAATATGTTAACTGTACATTGTGAAACCGGCCCTAAAAGTATTTTCAGATATGCAAGACTACGGTAGTACTACCGCAGTAGCATAATTTATATTCACATAGTGAACCTTCTGGGAACACTGTTCTAATCACATAGTTATAAATGCAACAATCGAAGCGCAATATTTAAGCAAAAAGCGCGGCAATAGGTTTAGTGTTGAGCATTATACTATGTTTTGTCCCCTGCGGGTAAGGGGTCAGAATATGCCCGAGGTAAGCATGCCTGTCGTAAAAGGCGACTAAAAGCGGGTGACCAGCCAGGGTGTGGAAGGGTGTAGCGTTGGACAGCGTTGCGCCTCGAAAAGAAAAACCCACAATGCCCGTAACTGGCACTGACAAGGCGAGTCGATGCCGCCTTAAAATAAGCATCTTGTCGAAATCCTGAAGCGTCTGATCCAGAGTGGGCGGCTCCCAGGTCAGCGTCTGTTCCAGATTGGGCGGCTGAAATTAAAAGTGAATTTGGCCACTATATTTGCAGCGCTTGCCGGATCCAGCTTTAAGCTTATAACTTACTGCGTGGGGCGTTGCCGAGAAGATTATACTAATGAAGCATGGATCGAAAAACGATGGGAAATAATTCTCCAAGTGGTACCTACCAGAGTGTGGTTAATCCACCTGCCTCGGCAGCATGCACATCGGATTTGGAGGTGCAAGAAACATGCATGGTTAGGAATGATTCTCCTATAACTGGAACCAATATGGTTTCTCAAAATTTTAAAATCCTTTCGATGAAAACTCGAACACGCATCGGCTCTTGGAATGACCGAACTCTAAATGAACCAGGCAAAATACACCAAGCCGTTAGAGAACTCCACAAATTCAACCTTGAGATATTGGGATAAAGCGAGTGTAGATGGAACGGTGCCGGCGAATATGTACTTCCTGAATTGGCCCTATGCTCCTCCTAGGAGTTAAAGGAGAATACATACATACATTATACTATGCGATGCACAGTGCAACCAAGTTAAGTTGCATTTCCGAAAACACCTTACATGTTATTTTACTGTTTAGAGTTATATATCTGTTTTGTCAAATCAACCTAACTCGCAATAAGACAATTTTCTAAGATTTTAATCATATATCGTCGCTCACTTGTACAACGGCCCTAATTGACATTTTTTTTATACCCAGTTTATTACATATTTCTGAAGACCAACCACAAATACACCTTCACCCAAAAAATTGGAACGGTAACACAAAAAATACCAACTTTATTAGGTAATGTTAAAAAGCCCTATATGCATTCAACAGTAGCTAGTACAGTAAAAATGTACAATGATCTAGAAAAAATTGCGCAGTGCAATTTTTTTTTTTTTTTTGCTTAATGTTTTTAGGACCACTGTAGAGGCTTAAACCCAAAATGGTGACCATCTCACACTTGTGCTTTAGCCGTTATCTTGAAATATGTTTGATTGGATATATCTCGTTTTCTATTGGTCGGACAGAAAAAATTTTGAACAAAAATTACGGGCAATAAAATCCTACTCATTTTTGATCTATAACACGGGATCCATAAGTTGATACTTCGAGCGGTAGAGGCCGCCAAAGTTACAAAAAATCAATTTTTTTCCATTTGCACCCACTGGGTGTTCATTTTTCAAAAAGTTTTGATAACATAATTTGTAGCGCTTGCAAAAACAAGCAAAATAATTTTTAAATGAAGTGGTTATATCAATTGGTTTTCGAGTAATTAAGTACTATGTGATCAATGTTCAGATAAAAAACAAACCTAAATTTTTTTACACGCATTTTATTTTTAACTTGTCAAAACTCGAGAACCAATTGAGATAATCATTTCATTTAGAAACTATTTTGCTTGTTTTTACAAGCGCTAAAAATTTTTTAATCCCAATATTTTAAAAATTAACACCCAGTGGGTCAAAATGGAAAAAAACTGATTTTTGGTAACTTTGGCGGCCTCTACCGCTCGAAATATCAATTTTTGGATACCGCGTCTGAGGCTGAATCAAAAATTGAAAATTTCAAAGAAAAAGTGAGGCCATTTGCAAGATTTGAAAAAGTTATTGCCATTGGATTGCCAACAATTTTATGATAATTTGCCATTTATCTTATGCAATCGTTTGAATAAATTTATTTTTTCAAGTTTTTTTTAATTTCTTTTTATTTATTAAAAAAACTACATTAAATAGTACATACTTTCTTTAATTTTGTTGTAAATGAATTACATTTTTAGTTTTCAAAGTAACTGCAAAAAGCCCTAAGTGCACTTTCGAATACAAAAAAAAATGATGTCAAAAAGCCCTAATTGAAATAAAATAAATATCAATAAAAAAAATTAACGTTTTTCATTAAAAATAATTATGTTAATATTTTTGTAACTAAACTGCATTTAAACAAATGTGAATATTCTGCATTGTCGGTTTTTATACAGTTTTTTTGCGTTCCTGAACAAAACCAAAAATGTCAATTAGGGCCGTTGTAAAATGTCAATTAGGGCCGTTGTACAAGTGAGCGACGAAATATAAAATTAAAATATCTCTGACTTTTAGTTGAAGAGATATAGAATCGAAAATCAACCTATCTCAATGTACAAGTGCTTTTCACAAAACAACTTAAGTCGACATAAGAAAAGGGTGTTTTTCTTCACAAAACATCTTAAGTCGAGATAAGATACAGGTTAAATGACAAAAAAATTTTTGACAAAAACACTTCTTCGAAATAAGTTACTTTTCCTATGGAAAAAAATTGGATTGCTTAAATCAAAAAATATTTGACAAAAACATCTTATTTCAACCGTATTAAAAATTATTGACCTTAGAGCAAAAAAAGTTACTGAAAAATATTCGTTTAGTATTCATGTATAATAGGCATGCGCTTATTTTACGATTTTCTGATTTTCGTTCATGCCGCCCCCTGAAATCCTTCTAATGGTCATAAAAACAAATACTATGAAGTTTCACGGCGATCGGATAACGATAACCCGGCCCGCAAGAGAGGTCAAGGTCAAGTTGAGGTTTCAGGCAAAACATAATGAAAATTTTTTTAAACTTAATTAAATTAGTCAAATCTTATAGCAAATTTAAATACCTTTCCAACAAGCTATAATTGTTTTAAATCGGGTAATAAATACGAATTCTATGAATTTTACTTTTATCGACATTAGCAAAATTGCCGCAAAATGCTATTCTACTACATATGGTATTTTGCGGCAATTTTGTTAATGCCGTAAAAGAAAAATTCATAGAATTCGTATTTATTACCCGATTTTAAACAATTATAGCTTGTTGGAAAGGTATTTCAATTTGCTATAAGATAAAGTTATGCTTTGACTAATTTAATTAAGTTTAAAAAAAATGTTCATTATTTTTTGCCTGAAACCTCAACTTGACCTTGACCTCTCTTGCGGGCCGGGTTGTCGTTATCCGATCGCCGTGAAACTTCATAGTATTTGTTTTTATGACCATTAGAAGGATTTCAGGGGGCGGCATGAACGAAAATCAGAAAATCGTAAAATAAGCGCATGCCTAATGAACACATTAAAGCTGTCAAAAAAATCCTGGAGAATCAACAATATGAGGAATATGTGCTGAAAAATAATGTGCTCTTTAAACAAAAAAATGGTTTATTACTTTTTGCAGTTCCTCGACTGATGGAACATGAGATTATTAAGTTGGAACACGAAAAGGGTCACCTCGCAGCAGAAAAAACTACGAATGCAATAGAGCAACGATACTTTATCCCTCATTTAAAAGGAAAAATCGAAAAAATTATTAAAAATTGCGTCAGGTGCATTTTATTTAATAAGAAGCTCGGTAAGCAGGAAGGCCATCTAAATGTGATTGACAAAGGCGACACTCCGCTGGTTACATTGCACATCGACCACCTAGGGCCGATGGATGCCACCTCAAAAATGTACAAGCATATTTTCGCAATTATAGATGGTTTCAGCAAATTCGTGTGGCTTTATCCTACGAAATCAACTTCAGCAGACGAAACCATAAGAAGGCTTACAGATTGGAGCAACATTTTTGGATCGCCGCAAAGAATTATCAGCGACAGGGGGACAGCTCATACAGCAGCAGCATTTAAGGAATGGTGCGAGACAGCAGCGGTTGAACACGTTTTGACTACGACGGGAGTACCACGCGGAAACGGTCAAGTTGAGCGCCTAAACCGTGTGATTATTAACGTTATATCCAAGTTGTCTGCAGATAAGCCGGAGGCATGGTATAAATACGTAAGCAAAGTCAGCAGAGCAACAAAATTTACTCCGTTTGAAATAATGTTTGGAGTAAAAATGAGGACTCCAACAGATTTCAATATCAACGAAATGATGGAAGCAGAGATGGCGAATATTCACATGGATAAAAGAGATGAAATGAGAACAACAGCTTGCGAGCAGATAGAACAAATTCAGAAAGAATACAAGCAAACATTCGACAAAAAACGCAAAAAAGAACATCTTTATGAAACTGGAGATCTAGTGGCAATAAAAAGGACGCAGTTCATTTCAGGGAAAAAACTGGCAAGCGAATACCTTGGGCCGTATGAAGTGATAAAATGCAAACGTAATGGTCGTTTCGATGTGAAAAAAGTTGGTAATTTTGAAGGGCCCATAAAAACGTCAACTAGTGTAGACTTCATGAAGCCCTGGAAACGAGAGGAAATGGATCTTTCCGAGACGGATGAAGAAGAGTCGAATGGCCGAATGTAGAGAGAGATGAAGTCAGTCGTTCGTGAATTGCCGTAGCGTAAAGTCGTAGTCAGTTGCCGAGCATCTGTTTTCGAACATCAGTCGTCGTAGATCAGCCGTTATTTAGTTTTTATTCTTTTTAATTTTCTTTTTTTTGATACTTTAAATATTAACTTTGAATTACTTTTTGTTTCTAATAATTCTAATAATTTTGGAATTTTTTTTTTAAAATAAACTAAATTAACTAAAATTAAACCAATATTTCTACATATATGTACGTATATACACATATATGTGTACATAATATGTATATAAACACCGAGACATACTCAAAAATCGTTAAAAAAACTAAAATGTCGAAAAAAAAAAAAACGGCTGGACGTTCGATTTCGCGGTTTGCGGATTTAGATACTAGAAGGGTCCCCCAACATTATCCCTGAAAAAAGTCGCGGGTGGTATTTCAAAAAGTTAAAATTTTTTAAAAACCACCGTGTGTTTTAATGTCAAATTTAAAAATATCTTGGTATGCGAGCTAAGAAACTGCCGGAAGTACCCACTGTTGCACCATTAACATAGGTCTGCCGGTCATTTTCGGCAAAAAAAATTTGGTCGGACGGATTTTTTCTGAATGGTTATGAAATTTACCATCGATTAATATTAAGATTAATTAAAATCCGCGATGACGGCAAAACATTCCGAAAATTTAATAATTCAAAAATCATTTAAAAATATTTATGCCAGGCTATAACCATGCTGACCAAGCTTTTCTTATTCGTCTTAGTGTAAACTACCATTTTGCATTAAAAATTTTAAAATCCGCGATGACGGCACTTTTAGTATTGTCGGCTCCTCGCCTAAAACAGATGCTCCGATATATTTATTTTATCGGTAAGATTCCAAAAGTAGCGCAAAATATTAAAATATACATTGAAGAAATCGGTAGGAGTCCAAGTTTATGAATAAACGTCCAAAATATCGGTAAATGTCCAAAAGTATCGAAATACACCTAAGAAATCGGTAAAAGCCCAAAAATATCGGTAAAAGTCTAAAAGTATAGAAGAACATTTAAAGTATAGGTAAAAGTCCAAATATAACGAAAAACATATTGGATTGGATCGGTAAAAGTCCAAAAGTTTCGAAAAATATTGAAAAATATCTAAAATATCGGTAACACGCGTGCGGCATCGTCCGCTCACCTTTACACCCTGAAGTCTGTTTTCGGGCGCACAGTAAAATTTAGTAGATTCTTCCTTAACCTAGCAACACGAATTTGGAAAAATCGGATAGAGTCCAAGTTTATCAAAAACATCATATACATCGGTAACAGTTCAAATACATATAGCGAAAAACATTCAATACATATTTCGAAAAAAGTTGAAAAATAGTGAAATAAACAAAAAGTTTTTCGAAAAACGTACAAAATATTGATAAAAGTCCAAAAATGTCGAAAAACATCCTACAAATCGGTAAAAGCCCAAAATTATTGGAAAACATTGAAGAAATTGGTGAAAGTCCAAATACATATATCGAAAAATATTCAATAATCGAAAAGTGTCCAAAAGTTTCGGAAAATATTGAAACACAACGAAGAAATCGGTAAAGTCCAAGTTTATAGAAAAACATCCAAAGTATCGGTTAAAGTCAAAAAATGTCGAAAAACATCCTACATATCGGTAAAAGTCCGAAAGTTTCGAAAAATATTGAAACACATTGAAGAAAACGGCAAAAGTCCAAGTTTATCGAAAAACCACCAAAATATCTATAAAATTACAAAAAAGAAATCGAAAAACATCCTATATATCGGTAAAAGCCCAAAAGTTTTGAAAAATATTGAAACACATTGAAGAAATCGGTAAAAGTCTAAAAACAAAACATCCAATATATCGAAACAAAATCAAAAGTTTCGAAAAATAGTGAAATATGCACATCGAAGAAATCGGTCAGAGTCCAAGTGTTTCGAAAAACATCTAAAATATCGAAAAAAGTCAAAAAGAATTGAAAAATATTGAAAAACATGTTAAACATCGTTAAAAGTCCAAAAATATTGAAAATATTGAGTTGGCATCACTGACGAAATCACTCTCATTTTTGCTCTCATCGACAACACATCAAGAATAAAAAAAAAACAATAAGTGAAAGAGACGGAAAAGAAAAAAACAACACATAACTCATGGCACAGCAAGCTATAGCGACTGAAATGCAAACGATCAATTTTATGCAAGCATTGAATTTTTTTTTCAACAACTTCATACTATAAAAAGAAAGGTTTATCTTATAAAAACCAAAAAATAAGTATACAACCCTGTTCCTTACCACACGTAGAACGTTTTAAAAAATTTATTAAAATCGGTTCGGTATATTTTGCACCAAATTGTTACATAGGGTTTTCATATAAGCAATTTTATATAAATAGTATAGATATAGATGAAAGATTCATATTATAGAAAAAATCTACACAATGATCGTCCATCTTAAATGCAGGACATTTCCGGGACATACATGAAAATTCGGGACATTTGCGGGACATTTTTGAATGCGGGACTGTCCCGCAAAATGCGGGACGGTTGGTCACCCTACCGTACGACCAAGATAGTTGCTATGCATAATGTACATCCAGGTATCAAGTTTCGTAATGCATTAGGCATGCGCTTATTTTACGATTTTCTGATTTTCGTTCATGCCGCCCCCTGAAATCCTTCTAATGGTCATAAAAACAAACACTATGAAGTTTCACGGCGATCGGATAACGACAACCCGGCCCGCAAGAGAGGTCAAGGTCAAGTTGAGGTTACAGGCAAAAAATAATGAAAATTTTTTTTAAACTTAATTAAATTAGTCAAAGCATAACTTTATCTTATAACAAATTGAAATACCTTTCCAACAAGCTATAATTGTTTAAAGTCGGGTAATAAATACGAATTCTATTGGGTGTACAACTCAAAAACCGGAATTTGACGGTGGATGTCCGTTCTAACAAATAGCGTGATAGCTCGAACTTTATATATATGTCATTTTGAAGGTACATTTGACAGCTGTCAAAATCAGTCAACAAAACAATTTTATCTTGTGTGCATCATTATTATTTTTCACGATGAATAACTTCGAAAATTGGAGAAAAAGACAGCATTTGCGGGAGGTTCTGTTGGGTAATTTTTTTGCAAAGAAAACTGCTGCGGAAAGTCATAGTTTGCTTGTAGAAGTTTATGGGAACTATGCTCCAGCTGAATAAAGCTGTTGTGAGTGGTTTCGACGGTTTAAAAGTGGTGATTTTGATGTCGAAGGCAAAGAACGTCGTGGTTAGCCGAAAAAGTTTGAGGATGAAGAATTGGAGGCATTACTCGATCAAGATTCATGTCAAATGCAAGAAGAACTTGCAGAACCATTAGAAGTTGATCGAGCAACAATTTCCAGACGTTTGAATGCCTTGGGAATTTTTCAAAAGATGGGAAATTGGGTGCCATACGAGTTGAAGCCAAGGGACGTCGAACGCCGATTTTTGATGTCCACAATGCTGCTTGAACGCCACAAAAGGAAGGGTTTATTACATCGTTTTGTCACTGGCGATGAGAAGTGGATCCATTACGATAATCCCAAGCGCAAAACAGCGTATGTCAAGAAAGGTGAGGCCGGCCCATCACAGCCGAAGCCAAATATTCACGCTTCGAAGGTAATGCTCTGTATTTGGTGGGACCAGCTTGGTGTGATCCATTATGAGCTGTTGCCAGGTGGCCAAACCATTAATGCTCAACTCTATCGTCAACAATTGATCCGATTGAAGTAGAAAAAACAGGCAGAGCGGCCAACGTATGCGACCAGACACGAGTCAATCATTTTCCACCACGATAACGCTCGGCCACATATTGCTGCCCCAGTCAAAAATTATCTGGAAAACAACGGATGGGAAATTTTGCCTCACCCGCTTTATAGCCCAGACCTTGCACCATCTGACTACCATTTGTTTCGATCGATGCAGAATGCCCTATCAGGAATACGGTTCACTTAAGTTCAAGATATCGAAAATTGGCTCGATTCATTTTTGGCCGCCAAGCCGGCGCAATTTTTTTGGGATGGAATTCATAAATTGCCTGAAAGATGTGGAAATGTTGTAGCTTCCAATGGACAATACTTTGAATAAAATCTATTGTAACATTTTTCCACAATAAAGCATCAATTTTCGCTAAAAAATTCCGGTTTTTAAGTTGTACACCCAATATGAATTTTTCTTTTACGGCATTAACAAAATTGCCGCAAAATACCATATGTAGTAGAATAGCATTTTGCGGCAATTTTGCTAATGTCAATAAAAGAAAAATTCATAGAATTCGTATTTATTACCCGATTTTAAACAATTATAGCTTGTTGGAAAGGTATTTAAATTTGCTATAAGATAAAGTTATGCTTTGACTAATTTAATTATGTTTAAAAAAAATTTTCATTATGTTTTGCCTGAAACCTCAACTTGACCTTGACCTCTCTTGCGGGCCGGGTTATCGTTATCCGATCGCCGTCAAACTTCATAGTATTTGTTTTTATGACCATTAGAAGGATTTCAGGGGGCGGCATGAACGAAAATCAGAAAATCGTAAAATAAGCCCATGCCTAGTAATGCATATAAGGTTAATAGGAAAGCTTTTTTTTTATATTTCTTGGTACATATATCGATTGCACCGTAATCTTATTCAATATTCCCATTATCAAGGCAAATCTATCGGAATATCAAGCAGATATACATATGGTGTAAATATGGTTTCAATATATATTTACTGGTAGCGACTCAAAGGTTGTGCAAATATGATTTTGATACGTTCCGTCGTATAGGCGTGGTAGTAAGTACGTATATGTATATGGGTCATTCCACGGAGGATTTTCATTCAAAAAATTTTTTGACCCGAATAATGTTTTTTCGCATTCTTTGACTCAAAATAAAGGACACGTATTTTTTCTTTTCGTCAGGATATGCACATTAGGGTGGAGCGGTGCTCTACGGAGATTTTTTATTTTTACATATTTTAAACGGCTCAGTGCGGAAAAGGTGCTCCGTCAATCAACTTTTAGATGTGTATAAATATTTTTTCAAAATGTTGAGTATTAGTACTGCCACAAGTCAATCAAACCTTAAACACATCCTGGGAATATAGGGAAAAACTCAAAGTTGAAACACTGAAGTTATTTTGATGAGGTTTTGTTCGTCCACTTCTCCTGAGTTGGAAAATATAAAAATTAAAATCCAGACTCTTACTTCTTGGGAATAAACTGGGCTTAAGCCCCTTTTTTCGCGGCATGTTTAAATTACTTATATTAAAGTTACCTCGAAGTCTTGGAAATTAAAATGTTTTGATCAGGCCTGTTCGTTAATTTGTCCAGAGTTGGAAAATAAGAAAATTTAATCGGAACAATTCCTTATTGCGAATAAACCGAGCTTAAGCGCCTTTTTTCTTGGAATTTTTAAATTAATATTTAATATTAAATCGACCCCCAATTGACCTTATTTTTGGGGTTAGTATATAGAGAAGTGTTCATGGAACATACATATATGTATTTTGACTAAACGTTTTAGAAAACCATTTCTTTGTAGATTGATAAATCAGCGCAACTATTATTTTCTGTCAGAATAATTTTTATGTTTTTCTTATGAAATTCAGAAATATACTTGCTATAGTACACAATGTGGAGAAGCGCGGCTCTATGGAGATTTTTAATTTTTACATATTCTAAATGGGCCAGGGAATGAAAGGTCATACTCAAATCAAATTGTTAGTGAAGCTGCTGCTGCTGTATGTGGTTCATAAAGAAGAGATGGTCTCATCAAAACAAGGCTGGAATCACGAAGGACAATGCCTGTTTTTAATACTAAATAGGAGTTGAAATTTGTTTAAAATATGTTAATATTATAATAAAATCACAATTTGGACACGTTTAAGCTCTTTTATTGACTTTATCCCATACAAATAAACTCAACGTAATATTTTTTTTTTTTTTCAAAACTTCAATGTCTTTGTGGCAGTACAAAACATTAAAATATCAAAAAGTACCATATGACATTTTTTATTAAGAATGTTATGGAGCCTCTTTTGGCATGTGAGCCATTTCGAAAATCGCAAAAAACAAATTTCGCTCCACCCTAATGCACATTTCTCAAGTTATGAATTTTTCAATTTTTCAGGTTCAAAAAAAGTTCCTCTTTATACTTGCTAATATGCAAAAGAAATATTTAATTAAAAATGTATCAAACCATGATGAAATGTATGCTTTTTTCTCAGCTTTCGAATGAAGGATATTACAAATCGATCCAAGTAATTGTTTATAAAAAAAATTAGAGTTTCCTAAACAAATTAATTTTTTTCAAAGTTGGTACTGTTTTTTTTCGATTTTTTTGCGGGAAAATGTTTTCTTAACACTTTTGCAGATACCCTCAAAATTTCAGAATGGATCGTCAAGAATTGTGGATGCAATGAATTTTTAAACTTGTGCGTTCGCGCTGGGAAATGCGCGCGCTCACTTAGGTTCGCGTCAAGCGTGTTCATTCCTGTCGCGTTTGTCTGGTTTCCTGCAAAATAATATTTCTTTTGCATATTAGCAAGCATAAAGAGGAACTTTCTTTGAACCTGAAAAATTTAAAAATTCATAACTTGAGAAATGTGCATATCCTGACGAAAAGAAAAAATACGTGTCCTTTATTTTGAGTCAAAGAATGCGAAAAAAAATTATTCGGGTCAAAAACTTTTTTGAATGAAAATCCCCCGTGGAGCGACCCATATACGAAAACATGACATAAGTAAAATTACTGAAAATTGCGATGGATGGAATTTTTTACTATTTTTCTCGTAATCAGCACACTAAAATCTATAGAAATTGCTTTTTAAAATTAACAGAGGAAAACCATTGTGCTATCTGAGTACTTCACCTAACAGTTACTTCTTCAAACTATATTTCAGATTCCGATGACAGAGGTTTTGTTTTAATTTGTTTGTATTAATTTCACTCACGAAAAAAATTCACATTCAACACAGAAATATTCAAGTTTTTGTTCTTACTTAATTTTTCAAATTTTTATTTACAGTAGGTCAAAGCCAAACTCGTACACTAAAAAACTATTTTTCAATGCCCCAAAAATAAGTACACAAAAATAATTTAGGAAACTTAAAGTACATTTTTAAGAAGCATATTTAATCCTTCAATTTTGACAAAAAAAAACCATACTTGAAATTTTCCGTTATTTTTGCAAATAAATAAGAAGTTACAGAAATCAAGCTTATTCAGTACCAAAGCCAAACACGTACACCTTAACAAAATAATAATTTTTACATGAGTTCAGTATTTAGTGTACATTATTTTGTTTTTAATTGTTATGTTAAGTCCTTTTACATCCTTTGAATTAGTTTTTCACAATAGCTCAGATAAATTTTTTCCCATTTTCCATGAATACCCTTTTCAGTTCAGTTTTTGTAGATATATTGTGCTGGCGAACCAGGCGTCCAGATTATTCCACAAGATTTCGATAGCATTTATATCTGGACCCTGCGCCAGTGTTACTAATACATTGGAACAGTAATATTGAATCCATGAAAAATATATTTGAAATCGTTATCTTGGTAAAAGTACCTATCACTACATTGACCAAGTTTATCCATACATTGCAATAAATTTAGTCTTAAAATGTTCAAAGACATCTTATGATCTTTACTTCTATCAACAAATGGTAGTATTCCAGGCCCAGCTGTTGAAAAAGAGCCCCAAACTATTAGTGAACTACCATCATGTTTTACATATGGTTTAAGGTTTTTTGAACAAGGTGCTTCATTTCGTTTTCTCCATATGTATAGTCTGCCTTCTGATCCAAAAATATTAATCTTACTTTCATTCAAGAAGAGGACATTTTTCCAAAAGAAAAAATCTTTATGGCAGTCAGTTTTAGCAAACAGCAACCTAGCCTCTTGATGCTTCTTCTTTATTAAAGAAAAACATAAGACCAATAGGGCTCACAGCTCACCACAGTCTTCACTGCTACGAAAGTAGTAACGAAGATGTTTTGGTATTCTGGTAGCATTTAAAATGCTCTTTTCCGTATTTATGAATACGACTTTTAATACCTGCTACGTAGGAGGTCTTAGAGCGATCTTAAAGCTATTAGATGCTTGCTGTCAGGTTTTTATTATGTGAAAAGTGAAGGAATAAGAAACATTTTATTTTATTATTTTTAAGTTGATTTGACCAATTTATTTAGTTGAAATATGAGTTTTTTTTTTGCATCAATTTGTTGCATTGAGCTTGATGGTCACAAGATTTTAAAACGCTAAATAAAATTAAAACAATTTCATTCCGCTATTTCCCAACGTTTCGCCTATTGGTTTTAGGCTTCCTCAGGGGTATATTTTATTTGGAAGAAAAAATTAAAATTTTACATCGAAATCAATTAATTTAATGAAAAAACCATTTAATAAAAACACAATAAAAACATTAAACATTGAACATTTAAGACTATTACAAGATAACACTATAACACTGACATTCATTAAATTAATTGATTTCGATGTACAATTTTAATTTTTCCTTCCAAATAAAATATACCCCTGAGGAAGCCTAAAACCAATAGGCGAAACGTTGGGAAATAGCGGAATGAAATTGTTTTAATTTTATTTAGCGTTTTAAAATCTTGTGACCATCAAGCTCAATGCAACAAATTGATGCAAAAACAAACTCATTTTATTTTATTGCTTGTTTATAATTTTTTATCATAAACGGCTGGGCTTAATGTTAGATTATCGACTGTTCATATTTTTTTTTTAAACCTAATTTGGCTTATTAAGCTTTTAATTTTAAGAAAGAATATCGATACGTCCAACGTAAAAGTTGGTAACTCGAAAATCGTAGTTTAGTCATGAGCATTTTTGTATTTTAACTTTTTTTTTTTTTTTGTATGAAAACCTATATAAAATAAATTTAGGTTGTGACTACAAAAATAGCTCCCAGGTCTTCAAATTTCAAGCTAGAGGTACCAAAATTTGACACAAGATGGAACCAAATGTGCAGATTTCGAAAAACGTTGTCCCGTAAAAAGTTGGTAACTAAAGTTATCAACTTTTACGTTGGATGTATCGATATGTAATCAAAAATGTCTGGTCGGATCTACTTTCGGAGATATAGCCATCAAAATATCGGGATATAGCTTTAATAAAAACCGGTATAAGTTTGGAACCCCTGGCTGGGGATTGGTGTCATATGAAAGGCATTTTAACTATCTACAAAATTGTTGTACAACAATTTTAAATCTGAGTTAATTTTTTCAAGATATGGCGTATTTTCAAAAATTTTAACCAGTTTTTTATTTTTAAAGCACTATTTTTCCAAAAAATGTCTGATTAACCTATAGCTTTTGTAACAAATTATGGAATCCTAATCAATTTTATTCGATTTGATATGCAATTTATGCCTCATTTCCTTCATTAGCACATTTTTTATAGGAAAACAAAAAAGTAAGCCAAAGAAATTTTCATGAACAACAACAAAAACAGAAATTTGGAATTTTGCTAGCAAACTAGGTGTTGGATATATTATAGACTGATCCGCGGCCGAAGACCGCCGCGAAGCCGGCATTGGATTTTTGGGAGTTTTAAATCCTGAGCTGCGGCTGAAGCAGCCACTTACCCCTACTCTTATGCAAAATTACTGTGGGATAAAAAATCGGCCCAAATTTCAGAAAAGTCGTAATATCTGGAAAACCACGAGCCAGATTTAAAAAATTTGTGATTAGTATTGTAGCTTATTAAATTACCTTTCATATGCCGTTTTTGTTAATAAGACATATTTGGAAAAATAGTGCTTGAAAAACAAAAAAATTTTTAAGAATTTTCGAATATTCGGCATATCTCCAAAACCATGACTCGGATTTAAAACTTTTGCATAACGGTTCTATAGCCACTTAAAATACCTTTCATATAGCACCAATATTATTAAAATCCATTAAGGGATTCTGAACTTTTACCGGTTTTCATAAAACCTATATCCCGATCTTCCGATGGCTATATCTCCGAAAGTAGATTTGGCCAGAACTTTTTATTATTGTTGTTGTAATTAATTTTCAGAGCTCCATTTGGGCAAAATAAAATAAAAAAAACAACAACTATTTTGAAAGTAAAATTGTTGCCTAACATTTGACAGTTGTTAAATTTTTATTTGTGTGAGTTATAATGAAAAACAAAATTATAACTATTTTCGTTTAATATTTGTCCTAATATGTAGTTACAAAAGAAAAGAAAAGTTTGTGTAAAAACATGTAGCAACAATTTCTGCACAATATTATATGACGGCGCGCAAGAAGAACTTATTCTGCATGAATCAATAACAATGGTTATGGCAAGTTGTCAAAATAAAAAAATTGAACCCGGCATCTTTCCTTGCTATCTGTCAAAAGTTGTTACGCCTGGCATGTATTTATAAAGAAAAGTCTCGCTTACCATCGGTGCTATGCATTCGAGGTATACCCGGCTAGGGCGCGGTCATCCCTATGCCATTTTGAACCGTAACTATAGAAAATATGTCTTTTGGTTAAACTCAAAAACTTGCTACATTTGAAATAACAGTCCTTCACTGTACGATTATTGCATCTGAATAAAAAGAATATATGGAAAAATATTTATTGAATAAATACACGCTTCAACAAAAAAAATTTTTTTTTTTGGGATGGGTTCTAACCTAGCACTTTCGATTGCCACTGATGAGTAGAAAAAAACTGCCAGAGGATTTTTCGAAGTTCGGTCGCTAAGCAGCGCTATAACGGTTCAAAGTTTGAAAAATCAAGTACTATGGAAAAATCGTACTTTTAGATTAAAAATTCAAATTTTTTACATAAAATCTTCATTTCTCGTTTATGATGTCTTCTGAACATAACTTAAGCATACTCTAATAATTATTTTCTTCCCAAATATTAAAAGCATATCTTGTATCGTTTTGGAGAAATTTACAGAAAACTGTGAAAAATTAAAAAATACACTCAAGTTTGCATTTTTTTTCTCCCACGATCAGTGCAAAAATTGGGATGGGTTCTAGTAGAGCATTTTCCATTGCCAATGATAAGTAGAAAAAAACTGTCAAAGGGTTTTTTGAAGTTCGGTCGTAAAGCTGCGCTTAAGCGATTCGAAATTCGAAAAATCAAGTACTATGGAAAAACCGTACTTTCAAGTTAAAAACTCAAATTTTTTACATGAAAAGTTCTTTTCTCGTTTATGATGTATTGCAAACATAACTTAAACATACTACAGTGGTTATTTTCTTCGAAGATATTAAAAAAAACCGTGAACAATTTTTTGGCATTTTTTTCTCTACCATGATCAATGAAAAATTTGGGATGGGTTCTAGTAGAGCATTTCCGATTGCTATTAATTAGTAGAAACAAATTTCTAAAGCATTTTTCGAAGTTGAGTCGCTACACACAGTTGGCTTGAACGAAAAAAAGCCGTTCCCCGATGAAACCAAAAACCAAGTACGTACTTCGACCCTCTAGATCATGTATAATCAGAATATAACATTTACAACATCGTATCAGATTCCATTTGCGTTTTTATATATCTTTAATGTAACGGCATCATCCATATAAAAAAAAAAAAAACTGAAAAAAATGCTACAAACAAAAAATAAAAATAGTCATTTTCGATGTCAGAATTGCTCTATCTTGAATGAAAAGCACCGTTTTTTGCTATATTTGAGGTTGTATGAGAAGATAAGGTAATTTCTTTACATAAAACTTGATGTAGTAGTCAGAAGCACTAGTATTTTTCTTTAAAACTCAATTTTAAATATTTCAATGTCTAAATTTTACTCCGAAATATCGTAAACTGAAATATTGAAAAAACGTGTTTTTTGCATTAAATTACAAATAAATGAACACCTTAAGTTGAGTTCACACATTTAAAATTTATCTTTATTTAAAATTAAGTTTTAACAAATAAGATGCATTTTGGGATGTTCACAACCCATCTTCAGCAACACTAATGCAAATATTTTAATTACAATAAAATAAACAAAGTGTAAGACTTCCCATACATAAATAATGGACACAAACATAATCTCATTAGAAAGAAAAAAACAAATTTTTCTGTAATTTTCTCCAAAACGGTGCAAGATATGCTTTTAACATCTTCGAAGAAAATAACCATTGGAGTATGTTTAAGTTATGTTTAGAATGCATCATAAACGAGAAATGAAGATTTCATGTAAAAAATTAAAATTTTTTACTTATAAGTACGGTTTCTCCATAGTATTTGATTTTTCGAATTCCGAATAGCTAAAGCGCCGCTTTACGACCGAACTTCAAAAAACCCTTTGACGGTTTTTTTCTACTAATCATTGGCAATGGAATATGCTCTACTAGAATCCATCCCAATTTTTGCACTGATCGTGGGAGGGAAAAAATGCAAAATTAAGGGTATTTTTTAAATTTTTCACAGTTTTCTGTAAATTTCTCCAAAACGATACAAGATATGCTTTTAATATTTGGGAAGAAAATGATTATTAGAGTATGCTTAAGTTATGTTCAGAAGACATCATAAACGAGAAATGAAGATTCTGTGTAAAAAATTTGAATTTTTAATCTAAAAGTACGATTTTTCCATAGTACTTGATTTTTCGAACTTTGAACCGTTATAGCGCCGCTTAGCGACCGAACTTCGAAAAATCCTCTGGCAGTTTTTTTCTACTCATCAGTGGTAATCGAAAGTGCTAGGTTAGATCCCATCCCAAATTTTGTGTTGAAGCGTGATATTAGATTTTTGGTTCCGCATTGTTCAGCACTGCATTTATCCCTTCTTTGGCATTCCCCTATACTTGAGCTTTTAACAATTCATCTTCGTATTACTCAAAAAATAATGATTTTAAATTTGCATATTCTTTTTCTCCATTTATAAATTTTCTTTAATTCGATGCTTGTTTCTTTTTTTAACACTAATTAGAATAATGGAAAAAGAAATAATAGAAAAACTCGCGAGTATTTAGCAGAAAAAATAATACAGTAAAGAATACTTAATATATTTTAATTATAATATTTAATAATAAAGAAAATACCAGCTACCCCTTAATAATGATGAACGACGTGTGTTGATGACGAGACTGATGGTACTTGTTGATGACGATGTACTAAATGCTGATTTTGTTAATGTTGTTGACTCCAATCGATGCTACTTTTCTGATCTGCAATTGCTGATATCGTTGTTAATTGCAATTGATGTTACTGTGGTTTTCTGCAATTGTTGATGACTGCAATTTCAGTACTGCGATGAACTGCAATCGTTGTTATTTTTGTGGAAAGCAATTGCAATATTGCTGCGAATTGCAATTGTCTTTATTGTTGAAACCTGTAGTCGCTGATCTTGTCGTTAATGAATAAAAAACTCGATGATTATGCTTCTACGTAAGCACCAGATTATACCCTTTGAAAAAAATAGTCTTTTGTTGCTTCTTTTTACACCGGTTGCCAACTTCGTAAATGCAAGTTAATTTAGCAGTACACTGTACCTCTATAAGCAGCTTTTTTTCTTTTCACTTTATCTCCGCTTCACAGAATCACGGTTTGCACCTTTCTTTTTTTTTTAAATTATATGTTTTTCTGCAACACGTTATTTTATAAAATTATATATTTTTCCGCAAAACTTTCTTTATATCGTTTTATGTGCTTTCTATTTTTTCTTTCTTTTTTCTGTTGCTTATTTTAATTATACAGCACAAGAAAATCTGTTTTTTCACAATAATTTTTCTTTCAAATGATAGAGGTTACTTTTTAGAGTTTATAATTCACTTGCAGTTTTAATTTTTTACTAAATACTTTGCTTCTTAAAAAAATACGGGAACAGACAAACCCGTTGCACTACCGACAAACGTTGACCGTACGCGGCAAGTAACAAGCAGCAACTAACTATTTGAATTTTTGCTTCGTTTCAAGTTTGCCGTTGATGATTTTTTTTTCTCGTCTCTCTTGCTATTTCCCGCTATTTAAACATACGATTATTTGCAACGTCTAATAATAACTTCCCAATGGGGAATGGAGCTCATCAATAGCGCTTCTGAAGCGCTCTAAAGCAGCAGTGAAGCGCATCTCTCTCGTTGCCAAAAGCGCTGAAATTAACATTGGCATGTCATTGGAACGAAGCGCTTCGCTCTCGCTACCAGAAATGCTCTTTGGATGCGCATCGCTCTCGCATCCAGAAATGCTGTTTGGATGCGCATCGCTCTCGCTACCAGAAATGCTCTTTGGATGCGCATCGCTCTCGCATTCAGAAATGATCTTTGGATGCTTTTTGGATGACAATAAAAATATTTAAAAAATTAATTTTTAATTGAAATTTTACGTCTTTCGTCAACAAAGACACATCAGACTATTATTTTTTTTTTGATGTAATTATAATTATTTTTATTTTACTAAATTAATTCTAATTGAAAAATTGCAAGTTGAAAACTTTTGTGTTAGGTCTGGGCCGGAGTTGAACCGAGGACCTCACGGTTGCTACAACTCTCAATCGCAGTGCCAGTCGCTAGACCACTGCTCTATCATCGCGCTCTTACGAAGACGACTTATTGATTTATTTTGTTTTGTACGTTAATACGTGACCGAAAGCGCATCGTTCTCGCTACCAGAAATGCTCTTTGGATGCGCATCGCTCTCGCATCCAGAAATGCTCTTTGGATGCGCATCGCTCTCGCTACCAGAAATGCTCTTTGGATGCGCATCGCTCTCGTATTCAGAAATGCTCTTTGGATGCGCTTCGCTCTCGCTACCTATAGCGCAGAAAATATGCGCATACAAATCAGCTCTTTGGATGCGAGAAGGACGCGCATCGTTATTGCATCTTGGGGATGCGCATCGAAATTTTCTGTTGGGTTATGCATACATATACATTAATACATAGCTACATATTTTTTTGATCGACTCAAAGGGGAAAACGAACATGTGTCAAAATCAAAAACAAGAACCGAAACCGTTTTGTTTAGTCAAGTGTACTTATGCCGTTCCGAACATAAGTTAAATGCAAAAAATATAAACCGTTTTGCGAAGCAGGTGGCCAAATACCGTATTTCTTTGTTTTCGCAAAGAGGAAAAAAAAACATTTGAAACTGATTTACAGGGTGAGGCAGTAAATTCGTAACAAAGTCTAGAATCAAAACAAAGAATTTTGACATTTTCGTAGTTTAAAAATTATAAGAAGCAGCATTTGTTATCGCTGCAACCAGGGTAATTCAACCATGTTATTTTGCACAATTTGACAAATTCACCACTAAAGCTTTTGTGTGGTGAATTTATGAGCTTTTTCTAAAAGATTTCTGCACCAGAATACCGAATGTCTTCGGGAATCTTAAAAAATCTTAGAAAGTAATTCTGACATGTATTCCGAAAGACTTTCTGCTGTCTTAGCCAGAATAGCTCTACAAATGTAAAACATGAAGGTGGTTCACTAATGGTTCGGGGCTCTTTTTTAGCAGCTGGGCCTGGAATACTCTATTTTGTTGATGCAAGTAATGATCATGAGATTGATTTGAACATTTTAAGATTAAATTTACTGCAATGTAAGGATAAACTAGGCCAATATAGTGATATGCATTTTTATCAAGATAGCGATCTCAAACATTTTCCTTATAATATGAGATCATGGATTCAATATATCTGTCCCAATGTATTCGTAACACTGGCGCAGGTTCCAGATATAAATGCTATTGCAATCTTGTGGAATTATCTGGACGCAAAAGTTCGCCAGCACAATATTTCTTCAAAAACTGAACTGAAAAGGGTGTTCATGGAAAATGGGAAAAAATTTATCCGAGCTATTGTTGAAAACATCCTTTGACAAAAGGACTAACCATAACAATTAAAAACAAAATAATGCACACTAAATACTGAGTTCATGTAAAAATTATTATTTTGTTAAGATGTACGAGCTTGGCTTTGGTACTGAATATGCTTGATTTCTGAAACTTTTTATTTATTTTCAAAAATAACGGAAAATTTCAAGTTTGGTTTTTTGTAAAAATTGAAGGATTAAGTAGGCTATTTAAAATTGTTCTTCAAGTTTCTTAAATTATTTTTGCGTGCTTTGTTTTGGGGCATTAAAAAATAGTTTCTTTGGTGTACGAGCTTGGCTTTGACCTACTGAATGTATTTTTCAGCAGCTCAGCTGTTCATTGTAACGCAGCTTCTCAAATTTGATTGAGGGAGTCTGCGACAAATGTGAAAACACCAACAAAACAAAATCTATGTCATCGATGTATACGAATATACGTAATTGAGAAATTATTGACTTCCCATACAAACTTTTATCCCACTGTTCTCCCCATTATGTATGATTTTAGGGGTAGAAACTATTTGATATCCTTCTTAACACGTTGAGTGCAACTTGCATACAGAAAAATTATTCAATGTTGCAATGTCGAACGATCTTTGTAGTGAAAAGGGTAATCCTGTTATTTAAAAAAAAAATCTTAAAGAAGAGATCCCAGGATTAGTTGATAGTTTCGGGGCTGCAGAAAGACCGTAATCCCAGGACTCTTGAATTCCGCAACATACATAAGTAGGGGAACTGATGCTGATGAAGGTGACGTTTGTGAGGTGAAGTGATCGGTTGTTTTTTATTTTTCTCCTGATAATATTTCAAAAAGTGTGAGAAAATAAACCAACGCTTTTTATTTTAAAACAAGAAGAAGGATCGACTGTAGAACACAAAATTATTAATTAACTCTTACTTACATATTGTGAAAAGTTACCATTAATTTTCAACGACATTTTTCGATTGAATCCATACAAAAGTTGCTTATTTGTTTAACAAAATGGAAGTTTGCAGTGAGTGCACAGAAGGTCTCTCCTTTGAAGGAGACTTCGTAACATGCCATGGATGTCAAAGAAAAATGCATTTTCATTGCTCTGCTTTAAATGAAAAAACGTATAGAAATAGATCGACTGCTAAAAAAAGAGGAATGGAGATGTGTAAACTGTAAAAAAGAAGCAATCGCAGAAAAATCTAAAAAAACAATTTCAACCACTGGAGAAAAAAGAACACCAACACAGCTCGTAACAAAAAGAGCAAGAAGCTCTCCGAATATAAATGAAGAAAGTACACCATTAAAAGCTGCAGAAAAAGAATACACTGAATTTTTGGAAGAAACACTTTCACTGGAAATAAAAGCTGTAGGCAAAACAATAAACTGCGAAAAAAATGACACCAATATATATGTCATTTATAGAGCGAATAAGAGAAACCCCGATGAATCTACCATTATTGTCTCCCTTGCTAATTATGGCTGTAAAGTCAAAATTATGAAAAAATCAAAGATAACACGAAATATTGAACTAAAAAATATAAGAGAAAACATCAACAATATGAACCAAATGGGAGAACAAGGAAGAAATGCTCAAATATTTATAAATAACCAGCTAACCAAGACAAATAAACATCTACTCTGGCTTACCAAAACTAAAGCAAGAGAATGCAACTGGAGTTTTGCCTGGGAGACATCAGGCAAAGTGCTCGCAAAAAAAGCAGAAAACGGAGAGACAATACTCGTCGGCTCTATTACCGATCTTAATAAAATCACTATTTAACATACATAGATGTTTATAACAAACGTATTAATGACAAAAACAAATAGAAACAAAAATGTTATTAAACGACTTTAATGAAACCGAAATAGATTATAGGGTAATACATGTCATTAGTGGTATAGATGAAAATATTTTAAAAAAAAAAAGTTTTAGCTGTATTTGTTTTAATAAAAGATCTACGAGGAAAAACTGGAACACATTTGTAGCAGAAACTAAAAATATATTGCATTACATCAATATCATAGTTCTTAACGAAATAAATATAAAAGAAGAAGAAAATAATTTTTATTATATAAAGGCAAGTCTCAAAAACTTTTAACATTTTGAAAAAAAAAAAAGAAGTAAAAATTTTTAAGGGACATGGTTTTCTCGTGTTCTAACGTCAAGAGATGTGTTTTGGGAGTAAAAAATCGTTAACGTTAACCACTTAAGTTACGCGGCGTGAAAAATAAACCATTTTGAATGAAATAAATTATTTTATTATTACTTTACAGTTTTATATCATATATAAACGTTTTATTATGACCGTACACAGACAAGAAAATGTTAATAAGTTAAAAATATATTAATTTTAAGCAATTCTAAGCACTTTTTTTCAATAACTTTTTTTCGTAAAGTGCTTCATTTTCGAGTTAAAAAATTAAACTTTTATTAAATTAAAAACACAATATATTTTTTAACTACAAATTAAAGCACTTGATGAAGAAATGTTATTTAAAAAAAAGTGCTTATAATTGATCGAAGAACATGTGTGAATTTTTTCAGAATTTTTGTAGAGATTTTTGGATTTTCAAAAATAAAAAAACAAAAATAAAAAAATCCAAAAATATTTTGATTGTCAAAAATCGAAAAGTTCGTGTAGAATTAGCCAACACCGCATGGTTTTATATTTGTACCACAATAGGAAGAAATGTTCACAAAACATTTTTTGAATGTCAAGATGATGTTTCTCGTGTGCCGTCGGTTTAAACGATTTTTCAGTCACATTTACGTTTTTTTGCCTCGAACATTTAGCCCTGTATAACAAAAACGGTACATGGCACGCTAATTTAGTTTTCGTAGACCTTTTCTGTTTTGAAAAAGCAATCTAACCCCACCATGAAAATCCTGAAATTCTAGACGGCGTGGCTGTAAAGTTGTTTTAAAGACTCGCATATGAAAAATTTTGAAATCGACGGACGTTTCTTTAGCACCCTGTAGTTTTTTATAGAAGCTACGCACATATATTTGCATTGTCCTATTCAAAAGGGTTATCGATTCAGTAGAGTTTTTATTGAAAACCAACATTCTAAAGTACACGGCGTGAGTACAGCATACAGATATAACCATAAAATATTACAACAGATAAGGCAAATTTGAATAAACTGATCATTCAAATGGTTATATCTATTCGAACAAGCTTCACATCAGATTTTTTGTCTCATAAACATGTTAGCATACACCTGTACAATGAAAATGATTCATAACCGTCATCTAAAATTGTATAAATTCAGCTCAGTATCGCTATTCAGTATACGGACGCGGGATGTTAACAGTTTTTGGGATTTGCCCATAAACGGATATGTATCGGAGTTTAATAATAGAAAAGAACGTAGAGGAGGAATTGCAGTTTTCATTAGAAACAATATAAGATATGAAAGATTAGATGTAGATACTTTATCATATGAAAATATACAATACACCAAGGCAAAGTATTTTTGAATTTATTGAAGAATTGAACAATAATATAAAAATGGATTGTGAAGTAATAGTGCTGGGCGATATGAACATTAACATTGAAAATAATAATGATCCTCAAGTTATAAGATATTTAGACATGATGGCATCAAAAGGTTTAACAAGTGTTATTAAGCAACCTACGAGAGTTGATACGAATTCTGCTACGCTAATCGATCACATTTTTGTTAGCATCACTGAAACTTTTTCAGCAACTATTGAAACTGATATATCGGATCACTATGTCAATTTGTATGCTACTAAAAGTATAACTAAGAATTTCACGAACAGGGATACGATTATTAAAATAAATCATCAGAAAGTTAATCAATTAGTTGCACAAACTAATTGCCAAGATTTTTGTAATGAACCAGACGTAGAATGCGTTTACAACAGCTTTGTGAAAAATTGAAGGGAATATATGCGCATGCAGAAAATAAAACAGCAAGGCCTAAAACTCGAAATAATAAACCGTGGATTACAGTGGATATTTTAAGACAATGTAAAAGACGGGATGAATTATACAGAAAGTGGAAAAGTAACATCCACAACAATACATATAAGCAAGAGTATAAGATTTTTCGAAACATGGTAAATAAAAACAATTGTAATATGAAAAACAATTTTTACAAAGATCAGTTTGCTAAAGCCAGAAATGATCCAAGAAAGACTTGGAATGTCTTAAATGAAATTCTAGGCCGAAGAAAACGCACAATAGATGAGACTATATTAGGTAACTTCTCCATAGATAGTATATCAGCGACTGTAGACAAATTTGCTGAACAATTTTCTCATCAAGTTTCAAAAATTGTACACAAGTGTGACAAAGTAACGAGTACGCACGAAAATTTGTATATTACACCATCAATATATGTAGGAGAACCAACTATCTCTGAATTATATGCGATGTTGTGTTGCTTAAGGGGACATTCGCTTTTGTAATTGAAACAAAATACACTTTTTAAAAATTTTATTATGAAAAAACTATTATATTTATTGACAAAATTTCTTTTGGACATTGTTAAATATTGTCTAAAAAATATGAAAAAAATTTTTTTTTTATTTTTAGTTTCCCTTGGCTGCTGTAGAGGGCGTCATCCAAAAGTAACTTTTTAAACGGTAAGGCACGGAGGACGGATTGTAATGGTCTGCAGTTTTTTCTCTGGTCAAGGAAGTGGGCCAATTCATTAGACTAAAGGAACTATGAATTGTTTTATGCACTTCGTCATACCAAATGATGTGATGCTGCCTAATGCCAATCAAGAGATGCCTCTTAAATGGAGGTTCCAACGGGACAACGATCCAAACACATACCACTTAAGTTTGCAAAGCCTGGTTTCAGAGCAATGAGATACAAGTTCTTGGTTGGCCTTGCCAGTCCACAGATTTGAATCCCATTAAGAACCTCTAGGAGATCATTAACACGAAAATCTACAAGGAAAATTGCAAAACCAAGAAAAATCTCTTTGAAGCTTTGAAAGTAGCCTTGGGAAGGGATACCGCAGGATATCATTAATAATATAATGTCCTCTATGCTTTAAAGATGTGCTTGTGTTACTCAGTATAAAGGGTTTTCAACTAAATATTAATTTTAAAAGTTTTTATTAAATGTTAAGAAGGGGGTGCTTTAGTTTTGTCCGATGAAGTTTCTAAATTTTAATGTTTATTATATATTAACTCTTAATTTGTACAACTCTGAATTTTTCAAGTTTTTTTTGTCAATAACTAACGTATAAATAAACTAGCTGGCCTGGTTGCGACTTCGTTCGCCCATTCCCGATGCCTATACGTACGAAGTCCCATCCATCTCCATCGTCCCTCTCTTCCAATCACCAAGGTTTTTAAAGATCCATGTATCAACTTTTGTAATCATAGCTCCCATAGGTACAGAGATATAGCATTTTCTATATTTTTTGTATGAAGGGTGCAACTCCCTCTTCTCACCCCCCGCCCAAGATTTTCATAGTAAATGGTAGATAGAATATTCATGTATGTACCAAGTTTTATAACAATATCTGCGATATGTGAAGAAATATAGCATTTTGTGTATTTTTGAAAATTGGATGCAATTCTACACCCAATATCCCCCAAGTTTTGCATGGTAAATGGTAGATATGTACATTATGCATAAGTTCATCAACTTTCATAATCATAACTTGTATAACTGTAGAGATATAGCATTTTTTGTATTTTTTTCGTATGGGGGGTGCAACCCCCGTTCCCCTCAGTAGCATCCCACCCCCTTAAGAACCTTCTACAGACCATAACAAACAATTTAAAAAAAAAATTATGTAAATCGGCCTTGTAGTTTCCGCGTTCATAAGCTACATACGGACACCATTTCATTTTTATATAATAGATAAAATAAACACACAAACTAACTTTAAAACGTCGTTTTCTCCAAAAAAAGTTTAATATAAGAAAAAATTTCTTTAGAGGGTGCTTAGGTTTTGGCCGACACTGTACGTTTACCGTTCCAACCTGAAGTTAGTATAAACATATAGTACCTGGAGACCGATCCCTGCTCGGCCAACAATCTGATTTTATTATTTAAGTCGATGTTTTTATTCATAGCTATTTTTTGTTATGAAACTTGTTTCTTTTCACCTCTAATGGTCTTGCTTTCAAAATGATAAATAAACCGATGAGAACAATAATAAGAAAACTCGGAAAATATCGAATGGTATAGAAAAATATCAAAAACTCTTTTTTTTTTTTTTGGTGAAATAGAATGCCCTAAAATAAATAAATGGGATGTGCCACAAACCCAAAATATTTCGTCTTTTGTATGGGGGCTGAAGTATCTTATCTTCAAAGGATCATAACTCGGAAAATAAGAGTCCTATTGTAAAAATCCGAAAGGATATTTTGATAAGGAAGAGTGTGGCTAGGCAATTCTTTAAATAAAAAAGAATTTCACGTTCCCTGTAGCTACGCTGTAAGACTGAACACAGCGTTTTCTTCAAATTCAAGCAAGGATATTTCAAAATCCTGCAGGTTTAATGAAAGTTCTGCAATGGAGACGGATTCAGCGTCAAAAAGTACATAAGGCTGCATATAAGAATTAAAAAGTTCATTCCATTTCTTTTTTGTGCCTGAGTTATTAACCAAAATTTTTATTTTGATAAAAAGTGGGAGTGGCAATTATTGAACAAAGCCTACTTTTCATTATGCTTTACCATTTGTGAGAAACAGCATTTAATTTGTTTTACTTGTATGGGAGGTTCCACGCACACCGGCGATATTTTGCCCAATTTTAGGTCATAGGTTCCTGATAGCAAGTAGACTCCCTACAGTTAAATTTAGAAAGATTGCTTTAGTAGTTTTCTTTTTATAGCGTATTATATGTATTATATGTTTGCAGTGGTAACATCTCCTAAATTATCATTAAAATTGTTGGAGTCGTTTTCGAGTAATATTGAATCAAAATTTTCAAGGGCTAAAAAGTGGACGTGGCATTTCTTCGATTCCGCCCACTTTGTTTGTTACAAGGTATTATTTAGCCGTATCAGCTCACCAAATTTCATCCAAATATCTTGTATGGTTTGCGAGTTATGACTGAATCAAATTTAAAATCTAGGGCAGTGCCATGGAGCATTTACAAAGTTCAAACCTAGCTCATTCTTCATTGTATGCTAATATCTAACACTATTATTCCAAGTTTCATTGAAATCGCTGTAGCCGTTTTCGAGAAAAAAATATTGAGTACAAAAAAACATAGGGGAAAGTGGGGTAGAGTGGGAACTGGGGTAAAGTGGGAAATGCCCCTTTTCCGGCAAACTAGCTAAGTGTAGCTGTCATGCGCTTCTGACATGTACTTGCAATGAACGTAAGCAAATCTTTATGGTATAGCGATGCGTGCATGCGTATTTTTGTGATTTCTGGAATCATGTTAAGTTTTTATGTGATTTTGAAATTTCATTTTAAAATTTTTAAGCATCGATATTTTTACTGTATCTGAAGATAAACCGGTTGTAAGTACACAAAAATATTCTTTGAAGTCTTAATTTTGATAACGCAAAAGGATTCCGTGTAATTCATGGAGTGAAAGAATGAAGCTCACATTTTGTGCAAAATGTGGTATCGGGGTAAAGTGGGAAATTTTTTATGGGGTAAAGTGGGAAATGTTATTTCACGATTGCTAGTCCCTACTTGTCAACATATTATACTACTTCATGATCCAAATAAGTGTTGTACATTTATATTGTGAGTAAACACTCCGGAAAAGCTAAGCGAGTTGCAAAAAGCAGCTGAGAAACGTTTAGCAAATAAACGGAAGAAAGAGGGCAACGAATCACAAAAAATAGAGTACCAGGAGCAAAAAAGCACCACCAGCAAAGAAAGCGTCAAAGAAGAAACAAAGAAGTTCTAGCTCAGATGAAGATCGTGATTTTTACACCATTTGCATGGAAGTCATGCCCGAAATCATGACCAGACACAATACCATCAAATGCAACCTAAAGGATTGTCAACGCCCATTTCACTTGAAATGCGTTAATCTCACTACAAGCTTCTTTTATTACTAACACTGTGACTCGGACTTTGATGTTTCATCACAGAACGACGAATAAGCTACTATTTCACAAAATTTTTTAAACACATTTTTTCATATATTTTTTTCCAGCAAAATCATTATTTCTTTTCATTTTTACTCCTATGGGTGTGTTCCTTGAACTTTTTTTGACTTACAATAAAGATATTACAACTTTTTTCCAACATTTGTATTAGTTTTTATGAGTTTGGAAAGTTTCCCACTTTACCCCACGATTTTTAATTTTTGCCATTTTGGGCATCCTCGATAAAAGCGTCGTACTCAACAGAAAATCCATATTTTCGGTTCGTTTCGTAGGCAAAAATATAGCTTATTTAATTTTCTTTATTATAGGAAGTTGAAACATTAAAAATTAAGAAGTTTTGTTAATTTTATGGAGCTTCGAAAAAAAGTTTCCCACTTTACCCCACTTTCCCCTACAATTTTAGCTCGTATAAGAAGAGAAGATTTGTCGAACTTTGAGCCATTATAGCGCCGCTTAGTGACCCACTAGAACACATTAAAAAAAAAATTTTTTTTGTTCAAGTTTGTCTTTTAAACTTTTTCACTCAACAGTTCTCATCTGCTTTCATTCAAAATGTCATAACTTTGAAATGGCTAGCCGTATCTTAAAAAACAGAACTGCGTTGGAAAGGCCTTTTGATGAGCTATAGAAAAAAATTCAAAAGTAACGGCCTTTTTTTTTAGGAAGATTAAATAAATTTCTAATATAATTTGTATGAAGTTTTATCTGTCTTCAAAAGGTCATACACAGAAAAAAAAAACTGACGGTAAAATTAACTATAAATTTTGTATTCTATAGTTTTTCAAATTTTCTATAGGAAACAAAAACAAAAATTCAAAATTTCAGAATCAGCTTTACTTTTCTACAGTTGAATTCAACTGTACATTTTGTATTCCATACATTTTTTTTTCATATGAATAACATTTTGAATTGAGTTTTTAACAGGTTCATAAAATTCTCACATGGTTTAAGAATAAATCAACATAAGTTTGCTAGAGTTGTACTGATATTTTGCCATTTGAAATGGTGTCGCCGTAGAAGTTGTTTGCTACAATTTCTACGAGTTTTTGGAAACGGCTAGTTACAGCCCTTCTGGGGTGCTAACTATTAAACCGTTCCAAAACAGTTTTAACTGTTTGGAACAGTTTATATTGTTAGCTGACCTTTTAAAAAGGTTATTTTTACTGTAACTGCGATTGATAGTTTCTAAACCGAGTAAACTGTAAATTGACAGAGTTCTACGGTCAAAATACAAAAACTCCGGGTTGGTGCAATTTCTATCGAAAATCTAGGTTAAATTAACTGTTTTCACAGTACCTAAACATTTTAACAGCAACTGTACAGTACTATTTTTACAGTAATTTTACTGGACTGCACAGTCAATTTAACCTTTACTGCGGGTTGGTGCAATTTTTGTCGTTGAAATCGGTTGGATTGACCGATATTTTTTTTCTGTGTAACTTTGAAATGACGAGCCGTATCTGGATGAATAGACCCTCTCTAGTAGTTCTTTTAATACACTATAAAAAAATTTAAAACTACATTTTTTTTTAAAAAAGATAAAATTTTTGGAACATTTTGTAAAAACTTCTTATATATTTTCATTCAAAAGGTCATAACTTTGAACCAGATATCTTTTTTCAATAAATTAGCCAAAGCGTTGATACTACGCAACAACACCTTTCTAACGGTGCTAAAATCATAGCAATACAACAAGTTGTTCGGAAGTTATAAATTATCAAAAACAATCTCGCAACAGCGAAAAAGCCCAAAACTTCAAACGTTTTTTGGCTGAGTCGAAATTCACCGTAGATATATGGTCCCAAGGAGTTTTTAACTTAGATTTCAAGGTAGAATCCGAAATTGAATGAAACTAAGTGGAAAAATTTGGTTTGGAACAAATTAATCCTCTCTACTACACATATCCTTTCGGCTGTTTGTTTGTTGTTCTGTACTTAAGGTATTTAATAATATAAATCGTCTTTTACGTTGTTTGTTGTTGTCGATTGTCACTTAGCGCCCATTACTGAAATCATAATTGTAATTGCATTGCACATACAGCACAGGATTGAAATACTATAAAGTCAAACACTTGTAGCAAATGACAGTAATAATCATCATCATTATCAGCACATATCAAATTAAATGCAACCTTTAGAGCACACGTACATTTATGAACGCACTACCAGTGACGTACCTAAGAGAAAAAACTGTGTAGGAGCAAGTGGGCGCCAAGAAACTGGCTTTCAGTGTGATAACGGACTGACACTCAAAAATGCTCATCTCTCTTTGCTTCGCGGCCGTCTTTGTTTTCAGTTCTTGCTGTGAAAATCCATTTTCTGTTGTAAAGGGCCCTAAAAACATGCGAACTAATCACTCTTTGAGGTTAGTCCTGGAGCCTGGGTTGCTCATTTGTCACCCTAATTCAGCCACTGCTATGCAAGTGTGTATGTATGCAATGTATATTATGCATACATATGTATGATTTAAGTGCTATTGAAAAGTGTGCTTAAGGCACTCATAAGTGGGTATAACAACAACTTTTGATGTTGTGTAAACTTCCGCTCTTGTGCACCCGCGAGTCCGGTCATTATAAACTCGCTTCCTGTTAAAACTTGCAGTGTACAGTGAGAAGAAATGGAATGAGTTTTTGAACGAATTGATACAAAGAAAAAAACCAAATTGATATAATATTATTTATATCTTGATTGGAGTATATGGGCATTTCGCTTATATCGAACGTGAGCGTAGCACAACTTTAAAGTAAAACTAGTAAGGGTGTAAACTTTGGCCTGGCCAAACATTAAATACCCTACACTGCAGTATTTTGAAAATGTAGCTTATATAGGAGGTGCTACGCCCTCTTTTCCGAGTTCACCCAGTTTTTGTCAGAGCTTGCATTTATAATTCTTATTGTCTGAGTGAAATTTGGTTGGATTATCTCAAAAAACACTTTCAGTATAGCGTTTTGAAGCTTGGATGGGAGGCGCCACGCCCTCTTGTCCGAGTTCGTCTAGTTCTAGCTCAGAGCATGCTTTTATAGTATTTGAGTAAAATTTATTTTGAATATCTCAAAAAACTCTTTCAGTATAGCATTTTGAAACTTTTGCTTATATGAAAGGTGCAACGCTCTTTAGTCCGCTTTCACCCAGTTTTTGTTGGGTGCTTGCATTTATTGTCTGGGTAAAATTTAGTTCGACTATCTCAAAAACGCTTTCAGTATAGCGGTTTGAAGCTTTTGCTTATATGGGAGGTGCCACGCCCTCTTATCCGAATTCACTCAATTTTTTCTCCGAGCTTGCCCTAACGTTTCGTAGAATTAATGTGTATTTTGGTTGAATTTTCTTGAAAAATGGGTACTCCTAAAGTTGTATTTTGAATATATTTTTTGTATGGGCGGTAGGCGTGTCCGTTGACGAGCTAACTTTGAAGACGGAGGCAGTGTACTAAATTTCATTGAATTATCTTGCTCAGTTTTCCCAAAAAATGTATTTCCAGCCAGCCAGACAGACGGACATGGCTATATTGACTCAGGAGGTGACGCTGATCAATAATATATATACTTTTCTATATCTGCCACGCCTCCTTCTCTGCGTTATAAACGGAAGGACAAAAAAAATTCAAGTAAAACATATATTCATTTCTTTTTACTTTACATTATAGATCTCAAGTAGCACTATAATTAGTGCCAAAGTTTATAGCGGGCGCAATCCAAGTTCCAAGAAAAAATTGGAAAAAAAACTGGACAAAAATAGAAGATTTCGTGGTCATATGTAGAAAATCGGAATTCAGCGAAAGCTGTCACAATTTTTAAGAACATTTTATTTTAGAATTAGTTAACACCTAGCGTTCCGTAACGTGTCGGCTATCAAAACCTACCTAGCAGCAGAGCATGTAAGCGATTAGTGAAATTCATTTGTCAGCTAAAATAAATTGAATTTTTCGAACAATTTAATAAAAATAAGGATGTTCGTTTACAAAAATTGAAATTTTTGAAATAATTTTTAAGTTGCAAGGTGAAAAAAATTTTTATAAAAATGGGCGGGGTGACACCCCTTCATTCTAAAAAGAGCAAATTTGTCATATCTCTGAAACTATTTGACACAGGTGTTCCCATCACTTTATCCAAAATCTAATCTTATCCACCTGTGCCAAATAGTTTCAGAGATATAACAAATTTGCTTCTATATCAACTAAGTACCTTAAATTGTTTAAAATTTTTACAGTGCCATATCATGTTCACTTCACATTACCTGAAATCAAATCTTATTCATATGTGCCAAATAGTTTCAGAGATATGACAAATTTGATTTTTTTAGAAGGAGGGGGCGTGACCCCGCCCATTTTTTACTAAAAGTTTTTTCCCAGTGCCAATTACATATGTACCGAGTCTCATTCCCTTGAGTCCAATATTTCCAGAGATACAAGAATTTCGGGTCGAGGGGGCGTGGAATCGCCCATTTTTTTATTGAATGCAAATAACTTAAGCATTGCTCATGCACATATCAAATCTCATTCACTTATCTCAAATAGTTTCAAAAATAGGACTGATTCTTGCGATTTAGGCCCCATTTTTCCATATAAATAGCGTTTTTCCGACCTTCAACGGCCTTGCGGCACGGTCAAATATTTTCCGATTGGAACCAAAATTTTTATGCTTAATACTTACACCAATAGGAAACTTTTTAGCCCCTGGGAGCAAGGTTTTTTTTCATTTTCAATTTTAACGATAGGTCTACTATGTATCCATTAGGCATGCGCTTATTTTACGATTTTCTGATTTTCGTTCATGCCGCCCCCTGAAATCCTTCTAATGGTCATAAAAACAAATACTATGAAGTTTCACGGCGATCGGATAACGACAACCCGGCCCGCAAGAGAGGTCAAGGTCAAGTTGAGGTTTCAGGCAAAAAATAATGAAAATTTTTTTTAAATTTAATTAAATTAGTCAAAGCATAACTTTATCTTATAGCAAATTGAAATACCTTTCCAACAAGCTATAATTGTTTAAAATCGGGTAATAAATACGAATTCTATGAATTTTTCTTTTACGGCATTAACAAAATTGCCGCAAAATACCACATGTATTTAGTAGAATAGCTATCCGATCGCCGTCAAACTTCATAGTATTTGTTTTTATGACCATTAGAAGGATTTCAGGTGGCGGCATGAACGAAAATTAGAAAATCGTAAAATAAGCGCATGCCTAGTATCCATTTATGAATTTAGCTATAAAATTTATTGCAATACTTAAGGCGGGCGGCGATGTTAACGCCAGATGGCAACACCATATTCCGAAAAATACTTTGCAGCGTACCATCAAGCATTCCAGGTCACATACCAAAACTAGAGTAAGTTCGATTTTGAATAAAGGAAAATAAAATCCAAAGTCCTAACTTCTGTCGTTTTTCATTTCTTCATTTCTTTCCAAATAAAATCTCAGACTAATCCGAATTTCAGACTTTATTTTATTCAGCGGCTTAATCAACGTTTTTGCAACCAGAAAATTTTATCGGCCTCTTTCTTCAGCAGTCAGAAAAGTTACACTTTTCCAGGAACTATTATGGTAGAAGTATGCTGTAATAACGTCAATAAAATTCTACCGTTGGTCATATTCGAAAGTGAAACGGCATCGAACATCCTTGGGCTAGACTGGTTCAAAGTGTTTAATTTTCATGTTGATATTCCACACTGCATTGATTCTAATCACCGCATATTCTCTTTAACAGGTCAGGCATCAAACGGCAATTTGGTTTCTTCGCTCTCAAACCTTACAAATGACTATTCTGATATTTTTGAAAACGCTCAGGGCTTGTGCACTACATTTAAAGCCGATATTAGACTTAAACCTAACGCAAGGTCGAAGTTTTGCAGGCCCTACAACTTACCGTTTGCACAGTACGATGACGTGCGTAATGAAATAAATCGGCTTGTAAGAAAAATGTTTTAAAACCAATAAAGTGAATGGGCTACATCCATTGTAGTTGAAAAGAAACACAAATCGAGATTGAGCGGTATTCGATTCCACGAATCGAAGAGCTTTTCAAAAACTCCAAGGCGGTCAATCTTATACAAAAATAGACCTCAGTGAAGCTTACCTACAAATTGAATTTTCAGAGGCGTCAAAGAAGTTCATGGATATCAATACACCGTTCGGGTTGTACCAATTTCAATGATTGCCATTTGGAGTTGCCAGCACTCCAGGAATTTTCCAAAAGTTCATGAAAGAGCTGGTGTCTGGGGTGCCTGGAAGTGCCGTGTATTTGGATGATGTCATTATTACAGGACAAAACGATGAAGAACATTAGGAAAACGATTGTAAAATTTTTGAACGCTTACAGCGCAATGGCTTAGTGGCTAGTGAGCAAATAGAGTATGTAGGTCACATTATTGACGCAAAAGTTATAACAGCCTTTTCGAAAAGGTTGGAAGCTATAAATTTGATGCCTAGACCTAGGAATGTCCGCGAAGTCGAAGCTTTTATTGGAAAAATCAATTATTACAATAAATTTATTAAAAATTTTTCATCGAAGGCAGCGGCGTTAAATTTGTTGAGATGACAAGAAGTTAATTTCGAATGGGGCGCTAAACAAGACGCAGCATTCAATGGGTTAAAGAATAACAAAATCGAAGTAGTAATTCGCAGTAATTTCGCACAGATTTCCAGATGGTATGGAAAAACCGATTTCGTTTTCGTCGAAAACTTTAAATTACAGCCAGTTCACGGTGAGCTTGAAAAGCGGGAAAGTGGAGCTAAAATGGATCCAAAATCGGCTAATCCAGAAAGTTTCTATATTATTTCTAGATTATAAATATGTTAAAATTAAAATCCTAGCTGCTCGTCTTCGCAAGTTATGCACATTTTTGTGTGCATGGTATGCACTTGCATGAAAACCATATAAAATTAAAAAAATGAAGAAAAAAAACAGAACAAACAAATATAAAAATAATTACATTTAATGTATTTTGCAATGCTGAATCCGAATCCGGCCTTAAAATTGCTGTATCCCATACGGTTTTTGAGATATCTTAGCTTAAACAAGGAAAAAATACCGTTTTTGCTATATTTTGAAGCTATATTACTAGAATATAGAACATTTATACGGAGAATCCGATACAATTACTCAAAGCTCTAAATGAATAACATGTTTTTTGCACTTTTCCAACATTTTAGGTTAGGATATCTCCGAGAAAAATAAAGATATCAACATAATTTATATTAGGTTTTAACGAAAAAGATTTGAGCTTTGAGTAATTGTATCGGATTCTACGTATAAATATTCCGTGTTATATAGCGTCAAAATATAGCAAAAACGGTATTTTTTCCTTGTTTAAGCTAAGATACCTCAAAAACCGTATGAGATACAGCAATTTTAAGGCCGGATTCGGATTCAAAATTGCAAAATACATCAAATGTAACTTTTTTTATATTTGTTTGTTCTGTTTTTTTCATCATTTTTTTAATTTTATATGGTTTTCATGCAAGTGCATACCATGAACCCAAAAATGTGCACAACTTGCGAAGACGAGCAGCTAGGATTTTAATTTTAACATATTTATAATCTAGAAACAATATAGAAACTTTCTGCATTAGCCGATTTTGGATTCATTTTAGATCCACTTTCCCCCTTTTCAAGCTCACCGTGAGTTGAATTACTCTCAAGTTGAGAAAGAAGGTTTATCGATAATTTTTGGTATCACCCGCTTCCTCCAGTATCTCTGCGGCAGAAAGTTCGAGCTGATAACAGATCATCACGCGCTAACTACAATATTTCATCCGCATAAAAAGTTACCGGTTACGACGTTACACAGGCTGCAGAGATGGGCTATCGTACTACACCCTGGTTGCAGCGATAACAAATGCTGCTTTTTCTTAAGCTACGAAAATGTCAAAATTTTCTAGTCTTTTGACTAAACTACGAAAATGTCAAAATTTTCTAGTCTTTTGACAGATAGCTAGGCAAGATCAGGATTCCATTTTTTTTTATTTTGACAACTTGCCATAACCATTGTTATTAAATCATGCGTACTACAAGCCTACGACTACACCAGACGTTACAAAAATACAGTACAACATGCTAACGCTGATGCTCTCTCACGGCTTCCAGTTGGTGAAGATGTGGAGTTTGATCGTGAAGAAAGTGCTTTGCTTAACATCAACGAAATATATGAAGCCGCCATCGGTGATTTTCAGTCAGTGCAGATGTGATCGCAAAGGAGACAGAACAAAACAGCTACCTTCAAATTGTTAAGAAAATGATTGAAGATGGTTGGCCTCGTGGTTTATCATAGTCACAAGGTAATTCAAAACCATTTTTTGATCGCCGGTTCTCTTTGTCTTTACAGAAAGGAGTTATACTTTTACATATGGAGTATACTAGAGTTGTCGTTCCTAAAACTTTACATCAAAAAGTTTTGAGCATGCTGCATGAAGCCCACTGGGGAAAAGTCGCATGAAGTAGTTGGGGAGACGCTTTGTATGGTTTCCCAAAATAGACGAAGCTATTGAGACAATGTGTAACTCCTGTTCAACGTATTTATCAATGGCCAGTGGCACTAAGCGCCAATTCTCAACACGGCCTGAGGCAAAACAACCTTGGATGCGCATTCATTTCGACTATGCGGGACCTTTTTTCGGAAGTATGTGGCTCATAGTTGTGGACTCATATTCTAAGTTTCCGTGCTCCATAGAGATGTCGACGGCAACATCTCAAGCTACAATTACATCACTACAAAAAATATTTGAAATTGAAGGGTTACCACAACCTTTGTCAGTGACAATGGAACCCAATTCACGTCCAGAGAACTCAAACAATTTTGTGAGCTCAACCTCTTTGAGGACCTCACCAGCGCACCATTCAATGGATTGGCGGAACGATTCGTGAGGACATTTAAAGAAGCATTTTCTAAAAATATGAAGGTTAACGTCAACAAAGAACAGGCATTACGTAAGTATCTTATGACCTATCACTCAACACCAAATCCGCTCTCGGGGAAGTCGCCGGCTAAAATACTCCATGGTCATCAACCGCGTACTCTGTTGCTAGCACTTCGGCCTTAAACGCATACAAAGCCATATTTCAACGTGTAATTCTCCATAGGTCAAAAAGTTCATGTACGAAATTTCTCCGGAAAAGACAGATGGATTTTCGGTACAATTAGCAACGTGATGGGGCGCATGATGTGCACCGTGTCAACTACTAATAGCACTTTAAGAGGACTCCAAAATCAGATCCGAAAAGTAACCAGCCATATATAGAGACAAGCAGCAATTATGTTGATTGGGAATGGGCACCAAGCCCCTAAAGCTAAAAACTTAACGCGACAGGACTTTAATCTATCTACAGCTCAGCATAACATGCCATTCCCTGCGGCTGATCAGAAGACTGAAGCTCAATCGAGTACACCAGTAACAATAAGTCGCACTATGTTTTTTTTTTTTGACAAAAAAGTGTACACAAAAATAACACTAGTTTACAGTCCGAAAATGACCAGGACTTTATTGTGAAATTCCTTTTTGCTATGGTCCCCTAAGCTAAAAAAAAAATTAAAAAAATATTCATGGATAGGTTTCCGAGATATCGGCCGAATCATTTTTTTTGCTTTTTTTGAAAAATCATTGATCAATCATTATTCCGAATAAATTCCGTTTGGACTGACGGATTTGACCAAAATTATATTTTTATGAAAGGCAATTAAATTGTCAAGAACTTTTTTATACATTTTGACCTCATCCGAATATTAACTGCGGAGATATGAATTTATATTTACGAACTTTATTATATTTTTTTGGGAATTCTGTGACCGAAAACTCTTTTTATCACCTCAAAAAGAAAGAATCTGCCTCGCAATTTATACCTTTTTTGCAAAGCATAGACTTTTTAAGCCTTCAATGAGCAAAATCCATGGACTTATAAGAAAGTAACAGACCTTAAAGTGAGATCACCTATTTTTAAAATTTTTCTAACTTTTCAACAATTTGGATTTACATCTTTCTTAGACTTTATTTTATCATTTTTATTTTTAAAAATGGTTAAGACAGTTTCTATTTTCCTTGCTGCCATCCTTTTGAGTCTCCCATCATCCTTGGTATCTTTTCTCAATATTTTTTGTCTGTTGATGGAATCTTTCACCATGTTCATCACTTAAATGACCAAGGTTTGGTGAAAAGAAGTCCAAATGAGAATGGAGGAAATGAATTTTAAGGAACATGAGGACTCTTGTAAAGAAAAATTAAACGGATTGTTTCATAAAAAAAAACTGTGCATAAAATTGTAGAAGTGAGTATATACCTAGTTTTTTGTAGTTTTTAAGTAAATCATCGACGATTTCTACATAATTTTCACTTTTCTTGATTCCAAGAAAGCCATCGACTATAAGTTTAAAGGAATTGGAAGCTGCCTCTTCATCTACAGTTAACTTCAATTTGAACCACTCATCCTTAAGTAATTTTTTAATCTGAGGCCCGTCGAAAATCCCTTCTTTGATTTTAGCGTCGAACAGTTTAGGAAAAACCGATTTTAAATGTAGAATAGATTTTCCACTTGTGTTCGTTGTAATTGATAAAAACCAAAATTTGCGCAATTGCGTCATATGTTTCCTTAGTGCGGACGGAATGAGCAATAGGAATATGTAGATGGTTTTTCGTTTCCATTATGTAGTAAAACTACCTTTAAACTTTCTTTGCTTGTATCGATAAATAAGCGCCAATCTTCTTTTTCATAAGACTCAATCAATTCTTCAAATAGAGCAGGAACATCATGGCAATAGCAGACGTTTGCAGCTTTCGTATAATGTCGGGCGAAACGCTCATGTCGAGTTCTATGATAGGATGATATCACGTCAGGAGCGCAGAAGTTTTTCTCCTTCATGCGAGATGTCAACCACTCTGATTTTTTTTTGTTAGGTCAAGCTCTCGAATCTAATCATTTAGCATTGGTTGAGTCATAAGTGTTGGTGTTCAAACTCACTACCACTTGCAATTTCATCTTCGGGAAATGTTTGACAAGAAGTGGTACTCATATTTTCTGAAAAATATCCACAGGAACTGTTGCCTGACGCTAATTCTAAAGCTGGTAACGTTACGGATTCGACCAATGGATAATCTATTTTCATAAATCGTCCAATGCCCAACTTTTTTGTTGCACAAAAGTAGCAGTCACTATCATGGTTTACAGGCTGTCGCAACCAAATCATAGGTGAAAGGAATTTGAATTTTCGCCTAATACAAAAAAATTAGTTTTAATGCAAACCATTGATAAAAACCAATTACTTCTTGCCAATGGACCAAGCACTTAACGTCTCTTGACAGACAAGACATATAATGTCTGGAGTCCATAGCTTTTCCACATTCTGAGCTTTCTCTCCGAAATACTGATAATGCTCAGTTTACAGCGCGTCAGAAAACAAACGTCGCTTTCGGGAATTTTCAACAATATATTTACCGCGCACAAAACAAAAGCAATTTTGACTACACGTATTTTTATACCCTACACCCAGGGTGTATTCACTTTGTCCTTCCGTTTGTAACGCAGAGAAGGAGGCGTGGCAGATATAGAAAAGTATATATATTCTTGATCAGCGTCACCTCCTGAGTCGATATAGCCATGTGTGTCTGTCTGGCTGGCTGTGTGTTGAAATACACATTTTGGGAAAACTGAGCAAGATAATTCAATGAAATTTAGTACACTACCTCCGTCGCCAAAGTTAGCTCGGGGGATTGAAAATGAGCGAAATCGGTCAACGGACACGCCTACCGCCGATACAAAAAATATATTCAAAATGCAATTTTAGGAGTATTTTTCACGACAATGCAACCAAAATACGCATAAATACTAAAAATTGTAAGCGCAAGCTCTGAGAAAAAACTGAGCGAATTCGGACAAGAGGGCGTGGCACCTCCCATATAAGCAAATGCTTAAAAACGCTATACTGAAAGCGTTTTTTGAGATATTCGAACCAAATTTGACTTAGACACTAAGAATCATAAATTAAAGCTCTCAACAAAAATTGGGTGAAATTGGACAAGGGGGCGTGGCACCTCCCACATAAGCAAAAGTTTCAAAATGCTATACTGAAAGAGTTTTTTGAGATAATCCAACCAAACTTCACTCAAATACTAAATACTATAAATGCACGCTCTAAGCAAAAACTAGACGAACTCGGACCGCGGCACCTCCTATATAAGCAAAAGCTTCAAAACGCTTTACTGAAAAAGTTTCTCACTCAGACACTAAAAATTATAAATGCAAGCTCTGAACAAAAACTGAGTGAACTCGGACAAGAGGGCGTAGCACCTCCCATATGAGCAAAATTTTAAAAATACTGCAGTGTAGGGTATTTAATGTTTGGCCAGGCCAAATTTTACACCCTCACTAGTTTTTGTTAATTTTATTTTCTTGGACTTACGTCCAGCTAGCACAATTAATTTTATTCAACTAAACTTAAAATATTTTCGTTTTGACAATTTTAATTTCAACCCTCCGCCTGACAGATGTTCCGTTTACCTTCGCACCGACGGATGGTACCTCGCCAGACACCTATACATTTACATGCATTTATATGTGAATAGAGGCTACCTACAGACACCTTTTTATACCAAGCAGGTGTGTGAGAAATATAAATTCAAAATCTATACTAAATCGAAGGAAAAACATGTTTTTGTTTCATGTGTTTTTGTTCTGTATATTGAATTGTTATAATACGAATTTCTTTAATCGTTCTGAGTAATGCAAGCAAAACACATAAGCAAGTCAACAATGGGGTTGTTTACACGTATTGGCCCAGTTGCTAGACTAGAAACAGGTGAAAATGCAAATTTCGAAAACCTTTAAAAAAATGTGATCTCATTTTAAGGTCTGTAACTGAACTTATACATGTATTTTGCTCATTGAAGGCTAAAAAAAGTCTATGCTTTACAAAAAAGGTATAAATTGTGAGGTCATTTGGCAGATTCTTTCTTTTTGAGGTGATAAAAAGAGTTTTCGATCACAGAATTCCCAAAAAAATATAATAAAGTTCGTAAATATAAATTCATATCTCCGCAGTTAATATTCGGATGAGGTCGAAATGTATAAAAAAGTTCTTGACAATTTAATTGTCTTTCATAAAAATATAATTTTGGGCAAATCCGTCAGTCCAAACGGAATTTATTCGGAATAAAAATTGGTCAAATTTTTCAAAAAAAGCAAAAAATTGATTCGGCCGATATCTCGGAAACTTATCCACACCACATAAGAATCTTGGTCACAAAGATTTTTTTGTATTTTGTAAAGAAGTGTAATTCACTACAAGGATACATTTTCTTTTAAAAAATCAAAAGTAAAAGGTAATGACCTGGAACAACGCATCGTTCAGATCGACCACGGAAACAAACAGTGCAGTTCCAGGTGCCAACGAAGTAAATTAAGTCCGGGGGAATGTAAAAATTCGATGGTAGGAAGTGGAGCTGTCATTACCATTTACTTTTTGCTTTTCGTTCATTGGATTTTGCGTAACTTGATTGGCGTTGCACGCCGCTTTTGTAATTAACTTTAAATTAGTTTTAAATTATTGAATTAAAGATATATTGGAATATTAAATATCAGTTTAATTATTTGATACGGACTCTGCCTCTTCAACAATATGCTTTTTAAAGTCGAAACCTTGGCACTTCGTTTTTTATTGGGCAAAATGAGTTTTCATAGATTTTCTAAGGAAAGTAAAAAAAAAAAAATAATATAAGTAAAATAAGAATAAAAATAGTTATTTTGCATGAAATTGTCTCAAAATTGCTGTATCTCTTATGGTTTTTGAGATATCGTAACTTAAAAGAATTACCGTTTTTTTTTTGCTATTTTTGAAGCAATATAACAATTTATAGAGGCAGTTTCACTTTTTTCTTTTAAACTTTATTTTAATTATGTCGATATCTCCTTTTTCCTCCGAAATGTCGTTAACCCTTTCGGTCATTCTATGCCATACGGCATAGTCGCTTTTCAAGATTTGATTGAAGTCATGAAAACATAAAAGTTAATTTTTTTTAATTTTTCTTATTTTTCTCAAATGTTTTGAGTAGAAGATAAAAGAAGAATTATATCGATTGGTGGACTCAGCAAGTTGATGACTAAAAAGAATGAACAACAGTATCCAATGAAGTATTTTGCAAAAAAAGGTCACTTTATACTTTTATTATTTTTATTGAACAAATAGTAGTAATTGAAAATTTTATGTACGTCATTAAGAAGCTGAATATTGGTTTAACAAGTGTAAAAGAATTTAGATCTCTAACAGGATTTAATAATGCAGTACGATTTTTTTTATTTCGCATTATGCCATATGGTGCTGAAAGATTTCATTTGGTTGGGAAGAACTGCATTGGTTGGAAGGTGTTTTTATTCATAAATTTGGTGTCTAATTCAAATAATAACAATTTTCGAAGAGTTAGCTGATCCAGATGTTGGAAATAACTTCCGTTTTTTAAGCAAAGGTCCTCGCTTTAGAGTTATGCGATAGAAATTGTCTATGTACGCGCACTTCCGGTTCCGATATAAATACGCATTTCCTCGGACAGTAACCGACTCTGAAATCTTAAATGTTTTAAATTTATTCAAGGCTTTTCTGAAAGTGATTTGAATTTCTCCAAGCCTTATCAAGGAGAAATTATATGACTCTTATCTGGAAACCAAGACACGGGGCTTATGAAGGCCCCGCTTTGGCAAGAAATAGACTGAAATGCATTGGTAAGCCGATTTTCAATTCCTTAAAGAAACAAAAATTCACCTAAGCGAGATAAAAAGATTTGCTGTACTGACAGGATCTTTCAGTTTGGACAAACACCTAATTGAAAAGACTAGAGTTCATGAATAGACTTTAATAAGAGAGTTTGTGGTGTCATTATTGCTGCCACTCTAACCTAACCTTACTTTGGCCAAGAGAGGGGCATAACATACTTCCAGAAGCCTTCTGCGAAGTGAACAACACCTTTAAAAATAAGTACCTGGAGACCGATCCCTGCTCGGTCAACAATCTAATCCTATTATTTTAGTCGATGTTTTTATTCATAGCTATTTTTTGTTATGAAACTTGTATCTTTTCACTTCTAACGGTCATGCTTTCAAAATGATAAGTAAGCCGATGAGAATAATAATAAGAAAAAACTCGGAAAGCATCGAATAGAATAGAAAAATATCAAAAACTAAAATTTTTTATGGTGAAATAGAATGCCCTAAAATAAATAAATGGGATATGCCACGCACTCAAAATATTTCGTATTTTGTATGGCGGCTGAAATATCTTATCTTCAAAGGATCATAACTCGGAAAATAAGAATCCTATTAGAAAAATCCGAAAAGATATTTGGATAAGGAAGAGTGTGGCTATTGGATGCTATTAATAAAAAAGAATTTCAACTTTTCTTGTAGCTACGCTGTAAGACTGAACACAGCGTTTTCTTCAACTTCAAGCAAGGATATTTCAATTTCCTGCAGGTATAATGGTAGTTCTACTGATGAAGACGGATTCAGCGTCAAAAAGTACATGAGACTGCATATAAGAATTAAACAGTTCATTCATTTTTTTTTTGTGCCTGAGTTATTAACCAAAATTTTTATTTTGATAAAAAAATGGGCGGGGCATAGCCTTCTTTTTGTCATGCTTTAGATACTCCTGATCCAGATCCGCGTACCAAATTTCATCAAAATATGTTGTATCATTTGCGAGAAATAGCATTTAGTGTGTTTTACTTGTATAGGAGGTGCCACGCGCACTGTCGATATTTTGCCTACTTTCAGGTCGTAGGTGACTAATAGCAAGTAGACTCCCTATAGTTAAATTCAGAAAGATTGCTTTAGTAGTTTTCTTTTTATAGCGCATTATATTTTTGTGGGCGGTGCCACGCCCTTCAACGAGTTTTCCCAATATAACGACATATCACATATTAATGCTTGTTTGCAGAGGTTACAGCTCCTAAATTTTCATCAAAATTGTTGGAGTCGTTTTCGAGTAATATTGAATCAAAATTTTCAAGGGTTAAAAAGTGGGCGTGGCACTTATTCGATTCCGCCCACTTTTCGTTTGTCACAAGGTAATACTAAGTCGTACCCGCTCTACAAATTTCATTCAAATACCTTGTATGGTTTGCGAGTTATGACCATATCAAATTTAAAATTTAATGCGATGCGGCGCCCCTGGTGAGCATTTACAAAGTTCAAGCCTAGCCCATTCTTCATTGTATGCTAATATCTAACATTATCCGAAGTTTCATTAAAATCGCTGTAGCCGTTTTCGAGAAAAAGTTTTGACCGTTCCAAACATACATAAGTACATAGGTACATAAGTACATACAATTTTATCTCGTATAAGAAGAGAAGACTTAATTCGGAAATGGGAAGAAAAAGCCTCATCAACTAGTGAGGACCTCAAGAAAAGTTCTTGCTTGCAGCAGACGAGAAGACTTTAGTATGGGAAGCAATTTTAAACATCAGTAGAAAAAATATAAAAATCTACACTGAAACGATGAAGGTATCCCTTAAAACGTGTAAAAACCTCGATAACCCCGCAAACTCTTAATAGTTGTCAAAATCAATACGAACTTTGACAGTGTTATGAGTTTACGAGGCTATCGATGCTTTCACACGATTTAAGGAATGCCCTAAAAGTCAAGACACCATACAGATACTTATTTACTACCCAAAAAGATGGGCCCGGTAAACAAAGATGTCAAGAGGACTTGGAAGAAGCAGAGCGTATACTGTGTACTTACCCTGCAGTAATCAAATGCAGAATTAAGTACCCAGGTTCCGGGTTTCTAATTCCAATGCAAAGGCGAATTCTATAAACAGTCTAGAGCTGTTGTGATTGGGAAAGAGGATACACAAAATATTTTTTAGATCGGGATTAAGTTCATAGCCTTTAAAATAAAAGTAATCAATTTGGATGCTCATAACAATTTATTTGGGGAAAATTTAGATGCAAAAGATAATTTATTGGATCGGAATGAGGTTGCACACCCATATTTTCAAAAAACCTTTGAAGTCCGATTAATATGGAATGATTATAGAAACTATGGAGCGCTCCAAGCTCAAAATAATCAAAAAATCCAAATTGCTTGCTCTTCTAGGATTAAGAGTAGGGTATTTCGTATACGGCCTTAACCTATAGTATGGCAAAACACATTTTTAAAATTTTTTTACTAGAAAATCTTTAATATGATATGATATTTGAGCACAAAATCATTGGAATTATATTAAAAACTTAAATGTAAATTTTGGTACTCTTAATTACCTTTCAGTACATTTCATGCCATATGGCATGACTCCTAAAAACCACTTTTGAAACAAAAGTTTTAAAAATTATTTTCAATGGCTCTTAGTAGTAAGAAAATGGACTGTTACGATTTTTAAAGTCAAAAGGGAAGAAAAAAAACTGAAGTATTGTAAAAAACCTGTTTTTAGATTTTTTTTCAACTTTTTCGGGTATTATATGGAAATTAATACCGGAAAATTTTGGAAATATGTTGCGGATATTTTATTCAATTTACAACAGCTTTTTTGAATATTCTCAGTTTACATACGAGGGGTCTAACAAAATTTCGCTTGGTTGGTGTCATGTTATAAATTTTTCCTAAATCAAAAAATTGCGTATTATTTGTTCTAGTCTTACGATATATCATTTCAATTTTCAGAAAGATCGGTCAAAGTGGAGAGAAGAAAACGTAAAATTCGTGAAACAATGTCAGCAGATATTTCAATGCCAACGCAGCAAGAGATTCGGTTTGCTATTCTTTTTGGATTTCGACGTAAGCTCAAGCCTATGGAAATATTTAATGAATGCCAAATAGCATTTGAAGTTAATGCGCCATCCCTCGTGACTATTTCAAAGTGGTTCCGAAGATTCCAGACAGGTCATTTTGCTGTGGAGGACGAACCTCGAGAAGGCCGGCCAAAATCTTTGACTGATTATGAATGTGTAGCGCTGGTTAAGTCTAAAATTGACGAAGATCCAAGATTGACCCAGGAAATTATTGCTGAGAAACTGGAGCCCAGAAAGTGCAAGTTCACCTGTTAAAGTAAAGCAAAAAAAAGTCAGCAACAAAAGTAATGATGTCAGTTTACTTCACCAGAGAGAAAGCTGTAGCAGCTATTCCTTTGGAAAAAGGTCAGACAGTTACTGCTCAATGGTATAATGAAACCTGTTTACCAGAAGTTTTCCAAAACTTATTGGGAAAACGACAAAAAAGGAGCTACACCGCTACTTTCTACAGCACGATAATGCACCAGTGCACACTGCTGAAAAAACGACCGATTTTTTTGCGCTTTCAGTCATCGAAGAAATTCGTCCAGCACCTTATTCCCCAGGTCCAGCGCCTTGTGACTTTTGGTTGTTTCCAAAAATAAAAAAAAATTTGAGAGGAAGAGTCTTCAACAGCAATGAAGAGATAATAAATGCGGTTAATGATGAAATTGCAAAACTGCAAAAAGCCGATTTTAAAGACTGTTTTTCAAGATGGATTAATCGACTTCAAAAATGTATAAAAATAAATGGCGATTACGTTGAAAAAATACAAATAGATGAAGAATAAAGTTATAAATTTAAAAAATTAAATTTAAAAGTTTTATCAATTCAACTAAGCGAACTTTTGTTAGACCCTACGTATGCAACGCTTGTTTGAATCTCAAATAAAACTGTTTATACTTACACTGGCGAGCATAATGAGTGCATGTTTGAAACTGGTCTATTAACATGCCCATAAAACCGTTGATACTAAAGCAAATGGTTTGACTTTTTCAGAGTTTATTTTCTATTTATTGAGCTATTAGATGATATTAATTTGACTGTGGAAACTTATCACGCAAAATTTTTTTTGATAAAAAACGACACGAAACTCGATTTTTTCGAATATTTGATTCTGGAAGAAAATACACTTATTGTTAAATATTTGTGGTTTCGTCAGAAGGCATTGATTTTTTTAAAAGTTTTAGATTGATTGGAAAATTTTTAGCAAATATATATATCAATAATTCATTTTGTTATATTTATCCATTTAGCACAAATCTCGGCCAAAACTACCATAAGGTTTCTTAGAGTATTGCCGACATTTTTTTGGTAGCGACCCAAATTTTTTTGTTCGGTTTGTACCTATTGATTGCATAGAGCATTTAAACATTAAAAATATTGTTAAGGTGACCATTTGCTCATTATTATATTGGTTTGTTTAGGATTTTTTGTTTGATGCAAAAGTGCAATTCGGTTCTGGGGCGTTTCCATGTCAACGATTTTGAAAAAATTTAGTTTCAGAATGTTGAATTAGCCGTCCCTGTTTTTAATGTAATCCATTTGCATCATAAAAGTACCATGCCATAAAATTAGCTGACAAACAATATTTTCCAATTTCATGACTTCCACTAACTTAGTGTTTTTTTTTTAAGTGTAAAAATGATTTTTGTTTGACAAAAAGCTAATTGATATAACTGCAAATTTTTGCTTTCGCATTTGTAAGATTAAATAATTCACAAATACATGTAGTTTTAAAAAAATAGTCCCAGTATAGTGGAAGTCATGAAATTGGAAAATATTGTTTGTCAGCTCATTTTATGGCATGTTACTTTTATGATGCAAATGGATTACATTAAAAACAGAAACGGCTAATTCAACATTCTGAAACTGAATTTCTTCAAAATCGTTGAAATGGAAACGCCCCAGAACCTAATAACCCTTATTCATCAAACAAAAATCTTAAAAAACCAATATTAATTGATATTAAAATGCTCTACGCAATCAATAGGTACCAACCGAATCAAAAAATTTGGGTCGCTACCAAAAAAAATGTCGGCAATACACAAAAAAACCTTATGGTAGTTTTGGCCGAGATTTGTGCTAAATGGACAAATATAACAAAATTAATTTTTGATATATTTGCTAAAAATATTCCATTATATTTATTTATTTTGCGTGATAAATTTCCACACTCAAATTAATATCATCTAATAGCTCAATAAATAGAGAATAAACTCTGAAAAATTCAAACCACTTGCTTTAGTATTAACGGTTTTATGGGCACGTCAATAGAACAGTTTCAAACATGCACTTAGTTAAGCTCGCCAGTGTATTTACTAAGAAATAGCGATGCATTTTTATTACTAAAGTAGTCGCCAAACCAAAGTAGACGAGTTTTATTTCTGAGTTTAAGCTTAAAAGTGTTCTTAATAAAATGTAAAAACTTATAAAAGTACAGAAACTAAATCATCGAGCCTCTCATTCGGAAAAAGACCATAATTTTATGAAATATTGATCATGTCCTTACCTTTAGTTTAAGCTATAGCACTTGAGAATCGGCATGGTAGTTTTTGTTTTATAAGCAAAACTGCAAAAATTTTGCAATTTCAAAATTAAAAGACTGTGATTATTTTCTCATTTTAATTTTACAAAATATTTGATAAAAAAAAATACATTAAAAATGGTTTTGCGTATAAACTACTGAACGAATCCTCAAGTTCTAAAGCTTGAATTAAAGGTAAGGACATGAGCAACATCTCATAACAAGATAGTTTTTTCATAAAATCTCAAAAATTTGATACACGTATAAAATGCGAACTTTAAACTTTGAGGTACCATAAAATTAAAAATATCACTGATACACATATTTGGTTAAATACCCAGTAGCAATGGGTAATAGCTAGCATAAGAGTTGGTAATAGCAAAAGTGAGGGTCTAACCTATTACCGCATCGCTGAATTTTAACACAGCGATGTCATTGAAAACTCAGATGTGAACAACTCGCATACAAGGGTGTAGGAGTGTATCAGCTCTTACCTATTCATATGCCAACTCCTATGACCTATTCACCTCTTACCTATTCATATGCCAACTCCTATGACCTATTCACCTCTTACCTATTCATATTACTTTGAAGAACAAAAATTACATAACTAATTGAATATTTTTAAAAATTTATTTTTGATTGCAATTTTACGTCTTTCGCCACAAAGATTCATCATATTGATGTAACTATAACTATTTTTATTTTACTAAATTAATTATAATTGAAAAATTGCAAGTTGAAAAACTTTTGTGTTAGGTCTGGGCCGGAGTTGAACCGAGGACCTCACGGTTGCTACAACTTTCAATCGCAGTGCCAGTCGCTAGACCACTGCTCCATCCTCGCGCTCTTGCGAAGCTGACTTATTGACTTATTTTGTTTTTGCTAGTGGGCTATTACCAACTCGCTTACGTTTTTCATAACTAGAGCAAAAGTAAACAAAAAAAAATCGCACCAATAATTGTCTTATTACCAACTCGCTGAAATATTCAGAACTTAAACAATCATCCTCGTCTCTTGCCCCGCAAGTTATTACCAACTCAATTGCCATTTTCAGTATTGAATTCAATTGCTAGTGGGTATTGTACATGTCTTTTTATTTTTCATAACCTATCAGAAAAATACTAAGTTGATAAATACTATGCAATATTCTTGTACATTGCAATGTACATTAGACCGGGTCGATTTTGGATGAACCAAAATAAAATCATCCCGATACCGACTCAAAAGTTAAAGGGACTCTTAAAAACGATATCTGCATAATTGTTTTTTCATTCCGAGAAAATCCAATGGAGCACTTTTGATTCTACTGAAGGCCCATTTTTTTGTTTTTTGGGGCTTAGTTACTCCAATAGCTTTTGGAATCTCCAAAAGGATGAAGGCCCATTTTGTCAAAAAACATACTTTTTTGTCAAAACTTTTTTTTTATTACAAAATGGATACCCAGGTGTGCTTTAGAAATAAAAACAATGGCCCGTATGCATAAAAACTGAGTAAATGCTGCTTTTACTCCAGAGTAAGAAAAATGAGTAAAGTAAATGCTCTGAGTAAAAGGCAATATTCGTATGCATAATCTTTTACTTTACTCAGTGTTTTGACTCTGTTATAATTTCGTATAACAGAGTATTAAAACGTCAAAATGTAACGTCAAAACGTCAGAATTAGTTTTGTTGACATGCAAATGTTCAACAATCAGCAAAATTCGTGAATTCGAAAACAAAGAGTTGGACATATTTTTAAATCATTTGAAAAGCAACCATTGGGATCTTGTGTCAGCGAATTGCACAGAATTGTTTCCATCGCCAGAAATAGAGACGGGAACGGAGGTGCTACAAGTAAAGTTGGAAGTGGACGAACAAGATGTAAAAATTGCAAATGATATTAAACTGAATGAAGCCGATAACCTAATGACAGAAGAAAAGCCTCAAAAGACAGATGTGGACAAATTGATGATGAAGGTAAGTTGGTTATAATTTTTTCACGCGCAATTTAATTTTGTGGCTTTGGGAAGTAATAAAGTTTAAAGTAAATTCTAATTAAGATGCATTGTAATAAATACTTAATTTTTCGAGCTGCATTTTACTAGAATCCTTGACTGAATCGCGATGCTACATTAACGATTCTACTTTCTGCGAATTTATGTTCTTATTTTTAAAGCTTATGTTTTCAGACCGAATCCAATGAAAGCGACGACGAAGATGAGCAACCACTTAGCGGTTTAGTCGAAAAGGATACAAAATATAAAAGCGAAACACAAGATGGACGTCCAAAACTGATACATATGTTTAAAATTATTGACTTATTGCAAGAGCATCAATCATTATGGAATTCAAAATTACCTTCGAATTACCTTCGTGCCGAACGGCAGCAAGCAATACAGAGTAATACCAAAAAAATGCAAAAAGAGTTTCCATCTGTTAAGTTCTATTACAAATACATATTGGAAAAAGTGAACAAGTTTAAGAAAATGTATTTCAACAACAATAGCCAAAAAAAACTAACAAAAAACGACCAAAAGTGTTTTGACAAACTGCATTTTCTTAAGAGTCTGTCTATACGGGGCGTTCCGCGTACGCGAAAGCTCCTCTCTCTCTCAATTTACTCAATTAGCGTACGCGAAATCCAGTGAAGTTTTTTCCCCCGGGACGCATTTTCGTTACAACAGTAATTTTACATAAAAGTAGGGGTAAGTGGGCGGCCTGCGGCCGCAGCTCAAGATTTAAAACTCCCAAAAATCCGACACCGGCTTCGCGGCGGCCTTCGGCCGCGGATCAGTACATAAATTAATCAAGTTCCCCGGGGGAAAAAACTTCACTGGATTTCGCGTACGCTAATTGAGTTTCGCGTACGCTAATTGAGTAAATTGAGAGAGAGAGAGGAGCCTTCGCGTACGCGGAACGCCCCGTATAGACATTTCCTTTTCTTAATGGTCATGCACCTACACATGAAAAAAGAAAAGAATGCTTTCTATGTCATGCAGTTGTTTCTAATTTGGTGAAACATATAGAAAGGCGCCATCAGGATAATGATGTTCCACAAACTTGTAAATTGTGTGGAGAAGTTCAGCCATCTCTGAGTCATCTAAAAATTCATTTACGTCGCACGCACTTACGCTATGAATGTGATTTTTGTGATGAGGTTTGTGCTACGTTTAAATCGCTTAATAACCACATTGGAAAAGTGCATAAAGATAAAGTGCAATTGCCAAAGTATGCAAGTACAACGATCATATCGGAATGTATATGCGAGCATTGCGGTCGTCAATTTAAAACAAAACAAAATTTGTATAATCATAAGGCATTTGTTCACCTACAGTTGCGTCCTTATGTTTGTTCAGAGTGTGGGAAATCGTTTCAGCAAAAACAAAAATTAGAATCCCACATTAATTCTAATCATTTAAATCAACGCACTCATATTTGTGATGTTTGTTCAAAAGGATTTTTTGACCGTAAAACGTTAGTGCAACATATGCGAATACACAGTGATGACATGAATTATACATGTAAAATATGTGGAAATGGATTTCGGCAGGCCCCGGCTTTGCATTCGCATATGAAAACACATCGAAGCCAAGCGAACGATCATTAATTCTAGTAATTTTTTAATTTTATATACAATCTTTTTTTCTCTCTAATTTAAAATAAAACGTGTAGACCTCTCGAAAACTTTCGGGGGACTTGCAAGTTTTGTGACATATCCTCATTATAAAAAATTTTTTATGCAATAGAAGATTAAATAATTTTATAAGGTACAATACAATTGAGTTTGACTAAACGAAATAATTTTATTAAAGAGATTTAAGGCTATTTTCAGATTTAGTGGACGTTAAATAGGTGAATTACGTCTAAATCACTTCATAAATCTTCGGTGGAAACAGGATATTAGTCTCGATATCTCAAAAACGAACCGTAATATCGAAAGATTTCATATAATTTTCTACTCATTTTGGGTCGTTTTATAAAAAAATTTCGACGAATCGTGGGGCTACGGAAATCGAATTCGTGCACCCGATCAATAAAACTTGTCAAGTTCTTGTCACTGTATCAGAAATGTATATCAAAATGATATCAAAAATGTATCAGCCGCTGATATCCATTTTTTGTATATCATTTTGATATATTTTTGATATCATTGAATGACATGTCAATTTTGTATCAGAAATGTATATCAAAATGATATCAAAAATTTATCAGCCGCTGATATGTCAAATTTTACGTTTTCGTTTGTGAATTTTATTTAAAGATAATTATAGAAGACGAACGCGCAGCCAATTTTAGTGAATAAGTTAATTTTCTAATGAAATTAGTGAAAAGCACACAAATATAATTGAGTGCAAAAAAACCGATACTCCATTCAGTTGCTGCATGCGGCCTGTGGTTGGGAAAACTAAAAGTATGGAAAACGGACGAGCAACCAATTTTAGTAAGAAGTGAGTTTTGCCATTAAATTAGTGAAAAGCATATGAAAAATATAATTGAGTACAAAAAAAAACTAGTTGACGACGATTAACCACAATATTGTAAAATTTGGCCATAATCTGCGTCACTTTAGTTATCGGACCGAAAATTGGTTGTCATTTTTGTATCAGAAATGTACAAAAATTGTATATCATTTTGATATCTTTTTTTGATATCATTTTGATATCTTTTTTTGATATCATTTTGATATCTTTTTTTGATATCATTTTGATATCTTTTTTTGATATCATTTTGATATCTTTTTTTGATATCATTTTGATATCTTTTTTTGATATCATTTTGATATCTTTTTTTGATATCATTTTGACATCATGGTGATATACAAAAAGCGTTACATTCCGTATATCAAAAAATTGACAGAATTGAATTTAACTAACCAAAATAAGCTATTTTGCAACTATTTTTTTTAACAAAATCGAAAAAACTGTATATAAATATCAAAAACAAAATTGAAAATAACGTAAATAGTCTGAGTAAATGCTTCGAAGTCAACAAAATAGCAGACTCAGGAATTTCTGAGTAAATGTAGCTTTTACTCACTTTTTTCTGTTTTTATGCATACGAAACTGAGTAAAAGCTATCGTATAACAGTTTAAATACTTCAAATTATTTTTTGTCATTTTTATGCATACGAAATTTATTTTTCTGAGTAAAAGCTATTTTCTGAGCAAATAATCTGAGTAAAAGATTTTACTCAGTTTTATGCATACGGGCCAATGTTCATTGTATATATATATGTATAACATTTTGAAACTTTTGTTTATATGGGAGGTGCCACGCCCTCTAGTCTGAAATCCCCTAGTTGTTGCTCAGAGCTTGTACTTACTATCCCTATTATTTATGTATTTTGCTTCTGTAACTGCAAATAAGCTCTTATTATTGCATTTTGAATAAATTTTTTGTATGAGCGGTAGGCGTGTCTAATCGATTTCACTCATTTTCAATCCCCCGAGCTAATTTTAACGACGGACGCAGAATACCAAATTTCATTGAATTATGTTGCTCAGTTTTCACAAAAAATGTATTTCCATACACACCCAGCAAGCCAGCCAGACAGACGGACGACTATATCGACTCAGGAGGTGACGCTGATCAGGAATATATATACTTTTCCATACCTGCCACTCCTCCTTCTTGTACGTTACAAACGGAAAGACAAAGTGAATATACCCTGGGTGTAGGGTATAAAAAGCATTCAAAAGCTCAATAAACAAGACATTTTTTTTTGTGCAATCAGTAGAATACAAACATTCGGAAAATTCGTGAGCATTTTGACATTTTAACATTTCTGGTTTTTGTACCAGTCTAATGTACATATGACTCAATAAATAAAAAAAAGTTGAGAACTTGAAAAATCAAATTTCAGCTTCCGTACACTGCATGTTGAGGTATATTAATGCGGTAAGTACGTTGAACTTTAATATTCTATGAATTGTAAATGTCGTAATTTCGATTTTGACTTTTCTTAATTTTTAATACAAATGCATAAATGCAATTATATGTATACTAGCTGTTTTACCCGGCGTTGCACGGGTTTTAATAAAAAGCCAGATTGCACTAAAAAGCTAATAACGAAAACTTTTTTTATTTTTTAAAACAATGTGCCACAAACAGATGCTCCGATATATTTGTTTTATCGTTAAAATTCCAAAAGTATCGCAAAATATTAAAGTATACATTGAAGAAATCGGTAAGAGTTGAAGTTTATGGAAAAACTTCCAAAATATCGGTAAATGTCCAAAAGTATCGAAATACACCAAAGAAATCGGTAGAAGCCCAAATATATCGAAAAACATCTAAAATATCGGCAAAAGTCTAAAAGTACAGATTAACATCTAAAGTATAGGTAAGAGTCCAAATATAACGAAAAACATCCAAAATATCGATAAAAGTCCGAAAGTTTCGAAAAATATTGAAAAACATCTAAAATATCGGTATTGGTCCAATAATGTCGAAAAACATCCTAAAATCGGTAAAAGTCCAATAGTATTGGAAAACATCGAAGACATAATAATAATAATAATACTTGATTGTTATTATAATGAATTGTTAAAGTCTAAGTACTTCTATGCGAACGATTCAAATCAATAAATACTATACATAAAAAAATCTTTGAAAGTCCAAATAAAGCGAAAAAGATCCAATATATCGAAAAAGGTCCAAATGTTTCGAAAAACATTGAAACATATCAAAGAAATCGGATAAAGTCCAAGTTTATCAAAAAACATCCTATAAATCGGTAACAGTTCAAGAACATATATCGAAAAACATCCAATACATATATCGAAAGAAGTTGAAAAGTTTCGAAAAATAGTGAAATAAAAAAAAAAATTTTCGAAAAACAAAATATCCAAAAATGTCGAAAAACATCCTACATATCGGTAAAAGCCCAAAATTATTGGAAAACATTGAAGAAATCGGTGAAAGTCCAAATACATATATCGAAAAATATTCAATATATCGAAAAGGGTCCAAAAGCTTCGGAAAATATTGAAACACAACGAAGAAATCGGTAAAGTCCAAGTTTATAGAAAAACATCCAAAATATCGGTTTAAGTCCAAAAATTTGTAAAAACATCCTATATACCGGTAAAAGTCTGAAAGTTTTGAAAAATATTGAAACACATCGAAGAAATCGGCAAAAGTCTAAGTTTATCGAAAACATCCAAAATATCGGTAAAATTACAAAAAAGAAATCTAAAAACATCCTATGTATCGGTAAAAGCTCAAAAGTTTTGAAAAATATTGAAACTCATTAAAGAAATCGGTAAAAGTCTAAAAACAAAACATCCAATATATCGAAACAAAATCAAAAGTTTCGAAAAAAAGTGAAGTATGTACATCGAAGAAGTGTTTCAAAAAACATCCAAAATATCGAAAAAAGTCAAAAAGAATTGAAAAATATAGAAAAACATGTAAAACATCGTTAAAAGTCCAAAAATATTGATAATATTGAGTTGCCATCACTGACGAAATCACTCTCATTCATTTTTGCTCTCATCAACAAAACAACATCAAGAATAAACTAGTAAGGGTGTAAATTTTGGCCTAGCCAAAAAATAAATACCCTACACTGCAGTATTTTGAAAAGTTTGCTTGTATGGGAGGTGCCACGCCCTCTTGTCCGAATTCGCTCAAATTTTTATCAGAGCTTGCGCTTACAATTCTTAGTACTTATATGTATTGTGGTTGCATTGTCGTGAAAAATACTCCTAAAATTGCATTTTGAATATAATTTTTGTATGGGCGGTAGGCGTGTCCGTTGACCGATTTTGCTCATTTTCAATCCCCCGAGCTAACTTTGACGACGGAGGCAGTGTACCAAATTTCATTGAATTATCTTGCTCAGTTTTCCCAAAAAGTGTATTTCAACACACAGCCAGCCACCCAGCCAGCCAGCCAGCCACCCAGCCAGCCAGCCAGCCAGACAGACGGACATGGCTATATCGACTCAGGAGGTGACGCTGATCAAGAATATATATACTTTTCTATACCTGCCACGCCTCCTTCTCTCCGTCACAAACGGAAGGACAAAGTGAATATACCCTGGGTGTAGGGTATAAAAAAACTAGTAAGGGTGGTATCTTTGGCCTGGCCAAAAACTAAATACCCTACACTGCATTTCAAGTATATTATTAGGAGAGTATAAGAACAAATTGCTTATATGGGAAGTGCCACTCCCTGAAAGTTTGAGTAAAATTCGGTTATCTTTCAGTATAGCATTTTGAAACTTTCGCTTATATGGGAGGTGCCACGCCCTCTAAACCTACTTCGCCTACTTTAAGCTCAGAGTTTACAATTAATGTTCTTCGTGTTTGAGTGAAATTTGGTTGGATTATCTTAAAAAACACTTTCATTATATAATTTTGAAACATTTGCTTATATGGGAGGTACCACGCCCTCTTGTCCGAGTTTACCTAAATCTTGCGTATAGCTTGCATTTATAGATCCGACTGTTTGAGTGTAGTTTGGTTGGGTTATCTCAAAAAACGCTTTCCGTATAACATTTTGAAACTTTTGTTTGTATGGGAGGTGCCACGCCCTCTAGTCCGAATTCGCCTAGTTTTTGCTCAGAGCTTAAACTTACCTTTCCTAGTATTTATGTGTATTTTGCTTCTGTTATTGCAAATAATGCTCATATTATTGCATTTTGAATATATTTTTTGTATGGGCGGTAGGCGTGTCTGTTGACCGATTTCGCTCATTTTCAATCTCCCGAGCTAACTTTTACGACGGAGGCAGAATACCAAATTTCATTGAATTATGTTGTTCAGTTTTCCCAAAAAATGTATTTCCACACACACCCAGCCAGCCAGCCAGCCAGCCAGCCAGCCAGCCAGACAGACGGACATGGCTATATCGACTCAGGAGGTGACGCTGATCAAGAATATATATACTTTTCTATATCTGCCACGCCTCCTTCTCTGCGTTACAAACGGAAGGACAAAGTGAATATACCCTGGGTGTAGGGTATAAAAACAATAAATGAAAGAGACGGAAAAGACAACAACAACACATAACTCATGGCGCAGCAAGCTATAGCAACTGAAATGCAAACGATCATTTTTATGCAAGCATTGAATTTTTTTTTTCAACAACTTCATACTAAAAAAAACTAGTAAGGGTGTAAAATTTGGCCTGGCCAAATATTAAATACCCTACACTGCAGTATTTTAAAAATGTTGCCCATATGGGAGGTGCTACGCCCTCGTGTCCAAGTTCACCCAGTTTTTGTTTAGAGCAGAGGTGTGCACACAAGTAACGTAAGGGAGCTAAAATATTTAATCGGCTGATTAAAAGAGCTAGCTCACGAAATTTGCAAAATGTAAGTCTCCAAGCATTCTTCGAAAAAAATGAAAACATAAAAATTTCAAATTCGAGGGATGCAATGACAACAACAAATCAATGATAAAATAATAATTCCCGTTGCTCTACGATCGCAACGAAAAAGGCTTTAACTCACTTGACTTCAAGCTGCATGAAATTGTTGTTGCGGTCGCTCGCATTGAATTTTATTTTTTGAAGTTCGTAGAAAAGTAGCGTATGCAATTGTTGTTGCAAATTTTATTGTTGTTGTTTCCTGATATTCATTTTTTGGTTTGCTTCAAAACTAGAATTGGACTGACACTTGCGAACAAGTAGCGTGTTATATACGACAGGATATTTGTACTTTTTGTTGTTGTTGGCTTGTGTTTAGAAAAACTTAACATTTGAAAAAATCAAAAACTCAAGCTTTACGTTTATGACATAAGGCTTCAAAATCAAGTTTATATGGGAGCAAGATGAAAAAATTTTTGCTCCAGGTGCACACCTCTGGTTTAGAGCTTGCATTTATAGTTTTTAGTGTCTGAGTGAAAAACGTTTTCAGTACAGCGTTTTGAACCTTTTGCTTATATAGGAGGTGCCACGCCCTCTTGTCCGAGTTCTTCTAGTTTTAGTTTAGCATTTTTAGTCTTTAGTATTTGAGTGAAGTTTGGTTGGATTATCTCAAAAAACTCTTTCAGTATAGCATTTTGAAACTTTTGCTCATATGGGAGGTGCCACGCCCCCTGGTCCGATTTCATCCAATTTTTGTTGAGAGCTTTCATTTATGATTATTAGTGTCGGAGTCGAATTTGGTTTGAATATCTCATAAAACGCTTTCAGTATAGCGTTTTGAAGCTTTTGCTTATATGGGAGGTGCCACGCCCTTATGTTCGAATTTGCTCAGTTTTTTCTCAGAGCGTGCGCATATATTTCTTAGTATTTATGCCTATTTTGGTTGCATTGCCGTGAAAAATACTCCTAAAATTGCTTTTTGAATATATTTTTTGTATGGGCGGTAGGCGTGTCCGTTGACCGATTTCGCTCATTTTCAATCCTCCGAGCTATCTTTGACGACGGAGGCAGTGTACCAAATTTCATTGAAATATCTTGCTCAGTTTTCCCAAAAAGTGTATTTCAACACACAGCCAGCCAGCCAGCCAGCCACCCAGCCAGAGTAACGTCCTGAGTAACAGAGTAACAGGGTAACAGTGCACAACCACAACAACAAAATATGCGCAAGTTACTCTGTTACTCTTTTACCCTTTTAGTCAAGCTATTTTCTAGTGTAAAGTAATCTTACACTTTTGCCTTTTTTTTACTATTTCTATTTCTATAGAAACGTTTGAACTTGTTTATTATTGAGAGGCAATTTTCGTTCATCAAAAATAAAAATTAGAATGAGAGCAAAATATTCATTTAAAAAATTTTTTTTTGTTGGCAGCTAAAATTATTTTAAGAAACAAAAAGCAAATATACGTGCAAAGTATTGAGTATGCTCACTATTCAGAGTAACTGAGTGCACTTTTACCCAGTTACTCAGCTCGTTACTCCTGATCGTGAATAACTCTATTGTAAATTTAACATTAATTACACAGGAGCAGAATTAATTTTTATTATGTTTTTATTTTTATCGCCGAACACGAATCCTTGAACCGGTTTGGCCCAGCAAGTCTAGATTTTAGGTAAATCAAAGAAAAATTACCAAAAATGTGAATAAGCAAAATCAAGAAAATCTTCTCATAAATAGGAAAGAGTTTCAGAAATACTTACTAAGATTTTTTAAGACTTCCTAACACTTTCGGTATTCTGGCGCAAAAGTCTGATAGAAAAAGCTCATTAATTCCGCACACAAAAGCTTTAGTGGTGAAACAAAGTCTTCTTCTTGCGCTGCGTGATATATTCAGGCTGTTAGATTACCCTAAGTTTTTGCAAGTTTTTACCAAAAAGCTATCGTTTATGTACGTTTTATGTGTAAACGAGAGCTTTTCGGGTAAAAACTTGGAGTAAACGAATAGACTGAATATTGTGCAGAAATTGTAGCTTCATGTTCTTTCACAAAATTTTCTTTTCTTTTTTAACCATTAAAACAAAAATTAAACCAAAAGAATTATAATTTTGTAAAGTTTTTCACTTTTTCATTATTACAAACACAAACAAAATTTTAACAACTGCAAATTCTTTTGGGATAAAAAGTTATGTTTTAAATAATTTTTTGGCAAAACAAAATAAGAAGAAGCAAAAATAGTTAAAATAAAACAAAATAAAACTTTACTTAATCCTTCACTTTTTCACATAAACAAAAACCCGACAGCAAGCAATTAATTACTCTAAGGCCTCCTTTGTAGTAGGTTTTAAAAATCGTCTTTATTAAGACAGTAAAGAGATTTCTAACTGCTACCGGAATACCAAAACATATTAGTTACGACTTTTGTCGTAGTTAAGACTGTGGGGAGATGTTTGACAGCTGTAAGACTATTGCCGGAATAGCCTTATTACTGCCTTACTGAAAACATATTCATAACACAGTAAAACTAAATATGTAAAAGGAAGAAATTGCTGCGGACCTGAAACTTGCCAGAGTTGTTTATTGGAATATAAAAAAACCGCTCAACGTTTAGTGTATTCCCCCTTTTTGGGGGTTCAAAGGTCAGAAGAGTTAGTTTTTGACGAATAACTTAAAAAATATATAAAAGTTCAGGTTAAAATCATGGTTTGATCTAATTCTGCACACTTAAGTACTTTTAAAGTAAGAGTCCTTTTTTTCGTTTTCTAAAACGAGGAGTGCCAAAAATTAAAATTTTTCAAATTAATTTTAAGCTCTATCGTCTATTACTTTTTTGTTTTTTAACCGATCGGTTTCCCAAAATTTAAATATTCCACATTATTTTTATATTATAACTGCTGTAACTTTTTTGTTTCTTAGCCGATCGGAAAATTTCAAAAATCATTTAAAAGGCTGATATTTAGTTTTCTTTATTGTGTGTATAAACTTTAATTAAAAAATTAAGGCAAACGAGAAAAATAGTTTTGAATTTGTAAAATTACTAAATACTTATACTTAAAATGCTGTCTTTATCTTTATACCTTTAAAAATAAATTCTCATTATTTCAATAAAATACTTGAGATCTATTTTTTTATAGTTTTTACCTTCTTAGTTGAAAAATTACACGCATTTTTTTATTATTATTTTAAAAAAGTTACATAAATCGGTCAGTTTTTATACTATGTAGAAAGAAGTTTAAAAAAATAAGTAGAATTACATCAGCTATAACTTTTTCCTGGAAACCTTTTTTGACCGACGAATAGTTTTTAAGTTTCCCAAAAAGGGAAATTACACTCCCCGTTGGGCGGTGGACTTTTTTTCTAAAGTTACTGTAGTCCAATAAACAACTGTACTAAATTTCAAGTCCGCAGTAATTTTTTCCTTTTTCCATTCATATTATATGTAGATAGTTTTACTGTACTATCAGGTGAGTTATAAGTTTTGTTTGGAAGGTTGTTGAGAAAAATGTTTTGAAAATACCTCACGGTGGTATCTTCCCTAACGTGAAAAAACGCCTAAGCCGTTGCACAAACTTTTATGACATTGGTTATAGAGAACCAAAGCAAAGATATTAAATATTTTTTGCTTTTGTAGAGGCCCCAATTTTTTAACATCAAATACATATCTTAAAACTTGAATATATTTTATATTTTAACTTAATTACAATTTGAAAATTATAGCTGCAGGGTTTTTCACTTGTGTGTTGCGATATATTTTATTCATTCCAAAAAAGTGTGTAGGGTACTAAAATTTCGACCTTGCTGTGTTTGCCACTTCATATTTTGTTTCTGCAAATTTTTAAACTTACAAATTTTAAAATCTGAAACATAATCATTTTCGCCCTTAGTGTCGTAGGCAAAATGATCTGTAAGAGTTGCATTTGGCATATTTTCAAATTCGACTTTATTGTCCAATTGTTAATTTTAATTTTTGCATGCAAAAACGTCGCTACTTTGAAAGAGGAAGATGGTTTCGTAATTGAATTTGATACATTCGATGAATTTAAAGTAAGCTTTGCTCATTTAATAAATATATAGAACATACATATGTACATGCATATATAGTGCATTTGATATAAGGTACATACAGTTCTTACTAAAACGATTTTGTGTATAAATAGTTCCAGAAAAACGTTTTGATGGGCTTTTTCGAATGAATTCGTTAAGTTAGGATGAGTTGCTTCTCGTACAAGCTCAACGAATTTGTTCGAAAAAGTACCACTAACTAAGACTAAGAAAACTTTATCCTTATTTTATTCGGCCTAAGAACTATGTTAACAAAAGCTATGCGCACACATATGACGAATATCGAAGTCGTTTGGCCTTTGAGGAAAACCGCGATGCTATACGGGAACACAACAAAGAGTTTAAAAGCGGAAAGAGCACCTATCGCCTGCGCACAAACGTCATGGCAGATATGGTGAGTATATAGTTAACAACAAAAAATGTGACCAGTGGAAAAGGTACCCTAACTTCACAAAATAAGAAACCATTTTTTTTTTTTTTTTGCATTTTATTATAATGTATACAATTTTGAATAAATGACATCTCGATCACTAGAATATTGCAAAAATTTACTGAGTTATGGCATTTTGAAATTGTAAAATTTCTTCAAAAAATTCAAGTTTGTAGATATCGAACTTCAAATTTTGTCAATCATCAATTTTTACAGCGTAGAGGTTCGGTAAGATCGATTTTATTGGTATTTGATAATCGACCTCAGATCAGTTGTAAAATGTTGTGAATTCCACCTTAAACTGAAAACAGGTAAGATTGACCCTATTTCTTATTTTTAGCTGTATTGCTAAATTTTGTAAGTGAAGGTAAGGTATCTTTTCCACTGGACGGTCACAAATATACATGTGAACGTCTACAGGAAAAGAGACCTTATCTTCACTGGAAAAATTTACTAGAGAGCTAAAAATAAGAGATAGATTCAGATTTATCAGTTTTCATTTTACAATTGATTTGATAAACTTGATTGTTTCATTTTACGATTTCCAAATGCTACAACTCAGTAAATTTTGGGAATTTTCCAGTGGTTGAGGTGTCATTTTATTCAAAATAATAATGCAAAGAACCGGTTTTTGATTTTGTGAAAATAAGATAATTTTCCTGTGGAGGTTCACATATGTTTTTGTATAAGTATGTGAAAATGGGACGTTGTTTGTGAAATTGTATGGACCAATCGACTATCAATGGGCAATAATTTTAGCTGAGGAGACAAATATCAAAATGGCGTATCCAAGATTCTGGCTAAAATTAGGTGACTTCGAAAAAAATTGTTATATTTATATGCGACTTTGAGAGTTTATGTTTAATTTTGATAGATAATATCATAGTATACATAAACACTTTTTTTCATATAAAAGGTCTGGTTAACGAGCTAGAGGGCTTTAAAATGTTGACTGACCAGCAGATACATACTATTGTACTTTGAACCCCATTATCTAGCTTAAAAAAGTTAAAATCAAATAAATAAAATAGGCAAATTTTTACTTCATTTAATGAGCTTTTTAACTACATTCTTGGATTATAAAAAAATTTGGTTTTTTGAAAAAAAGGTGAACCTCAATTTTTGAAAATTAATTCTAACAAAGTAAGTTCCTTTTAATTTTTTATTTCTAAAAATAGCCAATGTTGAATAGATAATTCTTCCTAAATTTCATAGTGAGCGTGGAAGTCGTTTAGGAGCTAGACCATAATATGTATATTATACAGTTTCAAATCGAAATGATTGTAACTGGTCTAGCTTCTAAACGACTTCCACGCCCACTATGAAATTAGTCAAGAATTATCTATTCACTATTGGCTATTTCACGAAAAAATTTTGTATCTGGATCAAGCGTATATATAGGTATAACATAGTCAAAAATCACTGAAATCGGATACATGAACACGCTACACTTATAATGCCCCATTTACAAAATCGAATCAGATCCTTCCTGCGTTTTTCTATATCATTTATGTTGCGGCATTATCGCCAAACAAAAAAAAAAAAAAATCAAAAAAAAAAATACTACAAACAAAAATAAAAGAGTCGAAGTACGTACTTGGTTTTTGGTGGCATCGGGAAACGCCTTTTTTTTCGTTCAAGCCAAAGGCAACACCCTTACTTGTTTTTTTTTTTTTTTTTGAATTACTTAAAAACTTTGTACTGTTTTCCAGAGCAATGATTCGTATTTGAAAGCATTTCTTCGTCTGTTGCGTAGCAAGCGCTTTGATGCAGTTGACCTTGGCTCGGAAATAGTTGGCTCTCCACTGATGCGCCAAACACCGGACTCAATAGATTGGCGTAAAAAAGGTTTTATAACCCCGCCAGATAACCAAAAGAGCTGCGGATCTTGTTATGCATTTAGCATTGCAGAGAGTATTGAAGGCCAGGTTTTTAAGCGAACTGGTCGCATACTGGACCTAAGGTACGTACACACAAATATTGGGCGTTGTATCATGTTATCTAATTTTGTTCTTATTTTATTTGTCCAGCCCGCAACAAATAGTTGATTGCAGTGTTACATTCGGTAACCAAGGATGTACCGGTGGATCCCTGCGTAATACACTTAAGTACTTGCAAGTAACTGGCGGAATAATGCGTGATAAGGACTATAAATATATTTCAAAGGTAACGTGTTAAGCAAGTAAGTTGTTGCTTGTGAAATAAATAAAAGTAACTCTCAAAGACCTTGGGGCCCCTTGTCACGTTTTTTGTTGGAAAGAAATCATGCATCTCTGTTATCTTTGAAGCTTCTTCAATATGGGTCATAATTTAACCACAAATAAATTAAATAATTTAAGTAGTTTTTGGACACATTTTTGCTATTCGATGCTAAATAGGAAAGTTAATTTATCATCCCTGGTACAATGAAAAGCGAAACTCAAACAAAACTAAACTAAACTCGTTTTTGTTTCTCTCTGTGCTTCATCCGATTTTCAGCTCTGTGTGATCGTATTTTGTTGTTGTTAATATTGAAAAATTTGTATTTTATTTTGTCTGGCTTGAAGGCAACATCTATACTAATCTATATCTATACTAATATTATAAATGCGAAAGTAACTCTGTCTGTCTGTCTGTTTGTTACCTTTTCACGCCTAAGCCGCTACATCAATTTAGTCGAAATTTGGTATGGAGATAGTAAGAGACCCTAGGAAGGATAAAGGATAGCTTCTACATTTAAAATCATCCTTAAAGGGGGTGAAAAGGGGGATGGAAGTTAATATGGGGAATCAATAACCGCTCAACCAATTTAAATGAAATTTGATATGGAGATAGTAAGAGACCTTAGGATGGATATAAGATAGTTTCTACCCCTAAAATCATCCTTAAAGGTGGTGAACAGGAGGATAGAAATTTTGTTATAAAGTGAACATCACTGTATATAAATATATCACTCATACAATTTACATATAATAATTTAAATATGATGTAGTGAACTTATACTTTTTGTATAGAATTTTCTATCATATTTTTTCTATTCTAAATAAAATATTCAGCACAATAGGTTATGGGCACCTATCACGTTTAAAATTTAAATTTATTTTTTTCTGCAATTTGGAAAAATTTACTTGAATAGTTATGCAAGCATCGGGATCATCTGGTTCGGGAAATTTTCCAATAGAACGACTGCGTGGTCGCGAAAACTTCGATATTTGGAAAAGACAGGCGAAATCATGCCTTATCATAAAAGGCGTTTGGAGTGTTGTAGAGAAAGGTATTGTCTCTGCTGGAGACACTGCAAGCGATGAACGTGCATTAGCTGAAATAACCCTAATGATTGATCCAAGCAACTACAGTCACATTGCTGCTGCGACCAACGCCAAGATGGCGTGGAATGCCATTTCGAATGCCTATGAGGACACAGGATTAACGACAAAGGTTGAATTGTTGAAGCAATTGGTAAATGTCAAGCTAAAGGATCATGCAACGATAAAGGAGTATAAAAATAATTTGGTCATGTCTGCAATCAAGCTGAATACTGCTGGCTTAAAAGTGGATGATGAGCTAGTAGCGTCTTTAATGCTAGCTGGTCTTCCTGATGACTTCAAGCCAATGGTCATGGCAGTAGAAAATTCCAAAGCAAAGTTGACAGTGGTTGTGGTGAAGAATTTGCTCCTGCAAGACGCGAAGTTCGATAACAACGATCATGAAAAAGCATTATCCACCAACCCTTACAATAAGAAGAAAACTTTTAGGTGTAATGCATGTAACGGCATTGGGCATTTTTCTAGAAATTGTCCAAATAAAAGCGGTAATAAAAAGGCAACAGCAATAGCAACTTCACCAAAAATTATACAAAAAAAGCTGGTGATGCGGTTTTATTTGGAAGAAAAGGAGATCCTGAAATTCGTCAATGCAGTGAAGTATGTGCAAAGGCGTTGGAGAGAGACCTGGATCAAAATACTGAAAATTGGTATATCGACTCCGGTGCAACATGCCAAAACAAAACAATAATCGTGGCAAATAAAAATGAAATGGCTGTCAAATGCGCTGGCAAAATAGATCTAGTTTTATTTGGTGAGAAAGGCAATAGAAGTGCAACGGTACAAAATGTTGAGTATGTTCCTGAATTATGCGCGAACCTTCTCTCTGTACGCCAAATGACGAAAAACGGGAAGAAGATCGTGTTTGAAGGAAACCAGTGTAAGATTTACGATGTTGACGGACAGTTAATGGCAACGACCGTGGTTGATAATGATTTGTATAAATTAAAATTGCGATACAAAACAAAAATAAGCCTTGCTAACGAAATGCAATTTTTATACCCTACACCCAGGGTATATTCACTTTGTCCTTCCGTTTGTAACGCAGAGAAGGAGGCGTGGCAGGTATAGAAAAGTATATATATTCTAAATCAGCGTCATCTCCTGAGTCGATATAGCCATGTCCGTCTGTCTGGCTGGCTGGCTGGCTGGCTGGGTGGCTGGCTGGCTGGCTGGCTGTGTGTTGAAATACACTTTTTGGGAAAACTGAGCAAGATAATTCAATGAAATTTGGTACGCTGCCTCCGTCGTCAAAGTTAGCTCGGGGGATTGAAAATGAGCAAAATCGGTCAACGGACACGCCTACCGCCCATACAAAAATTATATTCAAAATGCAATTTTAGGAGTATTTTTCACGACAATGCAACCACAATACATATAAGTACTACGAATTGTAAGCGCAAGCTCTGATAAAAATTTGAGCGAATTCGGACAAGAGGGCGTGGCACCTCCCATATAAGCAAAAGCTTCAAAACGCTATACTGAAAGCGTTTTTTGAGATATTCGAACCAAATTTGACTCAGACACTAAGAATTATAAATGAAAGCTCTCAGCAAAAATTGGGTGAAATCAGACAAGGGGGCGTGGCACCTCCCATATAAGCAAAAGATTCAAAATGCTATACTGAAAGAGTTTTTTGAGATAATCCAACTAAATTTCACTCTGACACTAAAAACTATAAATGCAAGCTCTGAACAAAAACTGGGTGTACTCGGACAAGAGGGCGTGGCACCTCCCATATAAGCAAACTTTTCAAAATACTGCAGTGTAGGGTATTTATTTTTTGGCCAGGCCAAAATTTACACCCTTACTAGTTAACTTTGGCATCGTCGGATGGGTCATGTGTGCGATAAAAGTTTGGCTCACATAAATAAAAACGCTGTAAACATCAAAATAGGTAAGCCAACTAATTTAAAATGCATAACATGTATAAAAGCAAAACAAACTCGAAATGTGAGCAGAGAAAGTGGCACACGTTCGGTAAAATTACACTAGTTTACAGCAAAAATGTGATCTGGCTGCCACTATAAAATTCTTATGTAAAATGACTCCCTGATTCCGAAAATAATTTTTTTTTTTAACTAGCTACCAACAAATCACGTGTCAAGTGGTTTTGTGATGTGAGCTTACTGTTCTATGTTTTTGAGTACCCAACATTTCAAAAACAAGGCAAATGCATAGGTAAAAAAACCAAAAAATTTTTGGTAGGTTGGTTTTCGATACGTTTCACCCATAACCATATGGGATATTCAGTCGAATTCACCTACAAACCAAGAACTCGACCAAGCATGCTTTATTCATTTTTTGCATAGATTAGACGAGAATCACAGCAAAAAATTCAATGCAGCATATGCAAAGTTCTAATTTTTTGTTTTTCCCCTGGTATGCATTGCCCCGCTGTTTGTAAGTCGTTGATAAACTTTTCTTGCAAAAATTTTTTTGGTTTTTTTACCTATGTTTTTGTAATGCTGGTGTTTTTACTCAAAAACATAGAACAGTAAGCTCACACCACAAAACCACTTAACACGTGATTTGTTGTTAGCTAGTTAATGTAAATCATTACCTGTTCAAAATAACAAAAATATAACATTTTTTTTTATTTCTACGGAGACGTTTTCGAGAAATCCCCTTTTTCCTGTTTTTGAAGGGGGGGAAAAATATGATCTCATATAATCACATATATCTCGTAAACCAGTAAAGCCAGCTTAACATGTAAGACAACAAAAGAAAGATAATAACATTTTACATAAACGCCTCATACTTAACTTTTCCATCAGTTTTTTAGTTTCTGCGTTATTAATAAACATTTCGAAAAATTTTGATTTTTCTTTTGAAAAATCGAAAAAAAAAGTTTTTCAATTGGGATATTTTCTTGAAAACAAATTCGGTAAAAATAAAAAAAACCTCATTGTACAAAAGTCTAAAGAACCCCAGTAAAAAAAGGTACTAATCGAGAAAATCGATGGATAAATAACGGAGTTATAATCAATTAAGTGAAAATACTAAAAGTAAAATTTTACTCAATTTTTGTAATTTTCCTTGCATAAGGGTACAATTTTGAAATTTTTTTTTCCGATTCGACAAATTCAAATTTTTTTTTGATTAGGTGGACCATCATTA